>CANTUT010001498.1:2500-55000 GCA_947687605.1 Reutealis trisperma
TATTTGCATAAAGGAATTTATTTTAAATAAAATGAATTTTTATGCATAAAACAATTTTTAAGCACAAAATAATTTTATGGGTATTTTTAAAATATTTTTAAATAAATATTTTTATGGGAAATATTCCAGAATTAAAAAGAAAAATATTATTTTCATTTTAAATCCATTCAGCCAAAATTTTTAAAGAAAAAGCCCAAATACCCAAAAGCCCATTACACAAAAATGCTCCTAACCTATTTCATTAAGGGTAATAGTGGAAATTCCACTCCAACCCTAATATATATTCTAATTTTCTGTGAAAGAAGGGTTTCCAGCAGCCATTCCCTTATTCTTTCTGTATTCTGGTAGAAAAACCTCTCAAAATAATTTTCTCTACAGAAATATCGAAAACACTTTACCGTTTTGCGATTTCGTGACCGTAATCGTAAGTTTTTATTCTCTTTTGATTCTAAATTGTTTTCTATGAAATAAATTATGGGAAAATTTTTTTGAACTATTTGATTACTGATTTCTATAGATTCAGTTCTGTTTTAGTGAATTTTTGGGAGAGAAAAATTTATTTTCTACCGAAAACATGATTCTTTCCGCAAGATTTCTCCAAAGGTGAATTCTATAACTTAAAATCACAATTTTATTGCATAAACATCATAAGGGGGGGTGATTTTTAATTGTTTGCATTCTAAACTGATTTTTGATTTGTTTTGATGAAAAATATTGCATGAAATAATATTTCTGCATATTTCTGTGATGACCGAAAAGTTTCGAAAAACAAAGTAATTCAACATTTTTGTGTTAGGATTTGGAAATTGGAAAATTTTATTCTTTCATGAATACATGGCTTCTGATTTGTGTGAATTGATGTTCTAATATGATATTTGTTTTGTTTAGATGAAAAATAATGACTTGAATCATGTGTCTGTTTATCGCTGAAATAAATGAAATGCGTGGAAAGCGCGGAAACTCATGATTTTTCACCTAAGCCTTTGAACTTAGAATTTTTTTGTATAAACCTTATCTATGGCTGCTGATTTGTGAAAGAATGTGTTCTAAACTGATATTTTCAATGATTGAATGAAAAATAATGGTTTAAACAACCTGTTTGCATATTTCTGTAATGACCGGAAAATATCAAAAATAAGAAAACTCATGTTTTGTGCACTGTAATACAAAAGATTGAATTTTTATATATCAATGGCACCAATAGTGGCCGATTCTTATGGATTTAAGTTCTAAAATAATTTTTGTTATGTTTACATGAAAAATCTTGGTTCAAACCATATTTTTACATAGTTCTGAAATAGACGGAAAGCACGAAAAGAAGAAGAATTTAGTTTTCACCTTAATGATGCATTCGGCCTACATAAACAATTATGTCCAAATGTTTATAAATTTTATGTGATGTGTCTTGGTGATTGTTGACATGAATGTATGTATAGTAGATGATGAAATTGCATGTTAGTTAAAGGTATGATCCTAGATAAGCTTAAATGTATTATAGTATACTTAAGGTATACTTAAGGTATCTTAATATTATAATGTGGTTAGAATGCAAATGTGATTGGGAAATATGGAACTAGATGTTATGATGACTTGATGATGAATATATGGTTATGAGATAATAAAGTAAAAGGGATCATAAGAGTTAAGTATGATGTTTGAAGGATTAATTGTTAAGGTGACATGTATGGAAGTGTAAAGTGAACTAAGATAATTGACAAGTGAATTGATATTGGGGTAATGATAATGTGATGACCTTAAAAAGGTATTGATATGATTGTAATGTGTTTTCATGTGAGCCTATAAGGCCTAGATATGCAAGACTTTTAAGTCAACGTGATATGTGCAAGTGATGAGTAGACCTATGTGTGGACTCTAAGTGTATGTGTATATTATATGCACATGGGTAGTTATGGGACAGGAACATCATGAGTAATAAATAGTAAGTATTAAATCAAATATTATGTTAGAATTTGAGGAGCCTTAGAAGTGCAAAGGGGACTACGAGTACTAGGAGCAAAGGAACCCCAAGGTGAGTAAACATCATATTCATGTTATAAGTGTAAACAACATTTTGTTGTGTTACAAGAATGTGATGTATTGCTATATGAACCTTTGTGATCTTTGAAACCCAAGTTCTTTCCATTTTTATTTTATTATATGATTTCTTTGTCAAGCTTGGGTTGCCGAGGGACATTTGGTCCAAAACTATTTTGTTATCCAATGAGAACTTTTTGTGAACGACACCCTAACTTGTATTCTTTCTGGAACTACACTTTCATTGTATTATTGTTGAAAGCCAAACTGCTATTGATATTGAAATACATGTTATTGTTGCCATATGTGATATTGTTAATTGTGTTTACCAATAGCTCTAGCTATGGTACCTTTACCCTTTATGCAGAATCCTCATGCCGATGCGGGTAATCATCGAAACCTATGCACATGGTCTTAACCCGAGGGAGAGGGGTAGTGTATCCACCTCAGCTAGAAGGGGCAGTTCTAGCCATGGAGCCTGATTAGTTTCACGCTTTCTAAGTGATGGGAGTTGGAATTTGGCAAAGGCCACCTCTCCTCGATGTGTTTAGAGTGGATTGAGTATAGTCTCCACTCTATAAGTGTTATAAGTGTGATTTCTGCAAACTTGCTAAATTGAACCCTTGATTAAACTGCAACCCGATTCATGAGTTATAAACCATGAACTATGTGTATAAGCTATGTGTTTCCTTTCAAAGGAATATGTGATAATGTATGTGCTTTTTTGTTTACTCATTGAGATCATCTATCTCACCCCTTTTTTCCTTGTGTGGTTCCAGGTGAGCAAATATGAGGAGGCAAGGTGATGGCTCAAGCATCCTACTTCGCTTGGGGAATTCCTTGTCCGAGTTATCAATAATACTATGTTTATGAAGTCTTGTCCTTAGATGCGCCGGGAATGTTAATTGATACTTATAGAGATTTATATTATTTTTCCTGATGGAATTTATATGTAATGATTTACTTTAAGTCTTTCGCAAATTATGTTATTTATCTAAATGTTCTAAATGAGTTAATGAAAGAGGCTCGGTAAGATCCTAGGCATGATTGTTATATGTTAATGGGTTCTACGGGCATGGGTGACCTTATGTCTCCCCATGTTCTAGGACCGTCGTATCTCATAAGGTTGGGATGTGATAAGGGCGGGCCATCCAATGGGCTTGGGCCTTAGAGTTCAAAAGCCCATTAACAAATTCATATATGCATATTTCAAGCTCGGTACTTAATATATTTTTCATTTTCTTTCTTTCACTTTAACACACATATTTCTACCTTCTAATATCACTACACACTCTAGACATTGCTAGATAAATCTTGTTCACTCCTTAGTACACATTTTTTAGCCTTTCATTAGCATTGTTCAAGTATGTATATCATGTAAGCCCATTGGGTGAAACTAAGTTTGACTTTTATTGTACCCTTGTAACTTTAATTGAAATCAACTTTTCATGTCACCATTATTTTCTCCTAATGATTTAGGAGGTGCTAGTGCCCATTTACTAGTACTTTAGATTCACATTTCAAATAAATTATTAATATAGTCACATTAAGTTAAACTCAATTTGACTTTCACTTTGTCATAAGGGTGCTTATTAGAATCAATTACATTCCTCACTCATTGTCACATTATTCATTTAGGGTTTGCTTTTCATGATGTTCTTACTATTCTTGATGTGCTAGGGAGGCCATGAATGTTATGGTGCCTCCATTGATAACTCCAATAGGTTAGGAAAACCTTGGGTATTATAGCGGATCCACCATCTATAATGGGCACAATGAACTAGCATGCCAGGAGAGCTAATCCCATCATGGTCACGATGATCATCATAGGCATGATGATGTTAGTCATCTTGGAATATCTGGATGCATAGCGAGCATAGTAACGTGCTCCGCAACCAGCCGTGTTGCGACTGCACCACCTGTCACGGGCATGACGACTAGATGAATCTAAGAAAAAACCTTTTAAAATAGCACGTGAGCATCCTTCCTCTCACTATTCTTCTTCTTCTTCCTCCTCAATTTTTTGTTTCTCTCTACCTCTTTTCAAATCCCTAACCCTCAAACTCTCAAATCTCTCCAAAATTTCCCAAATTTCATCTCCTAAAACTTAACCCACCCCTAAATTCCTTCAAAAAATCAAGAAATTCATGGCCTTAAGGGTCAAAAGTGTGGCTAGGAAAGCTATCTCAAGGAAGGGCAAAGTAAGAATGAAAGAGGAAGAAGTAAGTGATCTTGCCTATAAGTTTGGTGCTCCTTTTCCCATAGTTAGTGAAGAAGGAGGCAAAAGGCCACCATTGCTATAGGCCATATTGTAATTGGACTTGCTATGTATTTAAAAGTTCTTGATATGAATAGTCCGATTATAGAAGAATTGAAGGGAGGAAGTTTCACTATTGATGCTTTGATTAGGTCAGAAATTATTAACATTGATATGACTTTGAAAGACCCCACCACTTGAAAGTGTCAATAAATAAGGCGTGGTGTGTAATCAAGCATTCTTGCTACTTCTTTGACTAATGTTGATAATGATGAGGAAAGTGATGAGGAGGATGAAGAAGAAGGGGAAAATCAAAAGCAAGAAGAGGTTGGTTGGAAGCAAGTATTATGACGGTTGGATGCTTTTGATGAGCATAATAAGAGGGTGACCACACAATTAAATAACATGGATTCACGACTTCACTGTGTGGAGAAGGAGCAATCTTATCAAAGATATAAGCTCTCCAAATTTTTTGATCAATCTAGTCTAGGCATCCCATCCCCTCCATTCTTACCTCCAAATTAAAAAGGGAAGTCTTTTAACCCCTAATGATTGCATATGTTCATTGTTTCTTCATTGTGGGAATCATCTTATTTTTTTTATGTGTTTTTGTTGGTTAAAATTGCAATGGCACCAAAAACTTATTGGGTAAAATCCACAAGTGTATGGAGTCCACAAGTAATATATAATGAATAGAGTATCGTTCTCACAAGGACTATGTTTATCCATCTACCTACTATTCCTTTTCTTTGTTTAAGGCTTAACAAATTTATCCTGATTCTTAAACTAAACAAAACAACTAAATTTAATGAAAGAATTTGTAAGAAAAACAATAAGATATAATTGTCAAGAATTAATATCTATCCACACTCAATCAATCAATTACCTTGACATCTAAGTGGTGTATGATCCAAATTATCCTAAAGCATTAATTAGATTCTCTCGATATCTAACCAACTAAACCAAAATTCAAGTTTTCTGAAAATAATTCAACTAATTCTCATTGCACTAAACTATTTGTTGACAACTTAAATTTGGCTTTAAGTGAATGCTAAGGATATCTAATTACTAACTATAATCTCTTATCAATTAGTAATTAAACAAGTATTTGTAGGTCTATTACATTATCATCTTTCAGTGCATAACACAATTCAAATCACAACTTTATTGGCCAAAAAAAATTAAGCATTAAGCATAACAAATACCATATATTATAAGAAATTAGATGTATAGATAATTGAAAGAAATTGTGTTTTAAAACATTGATTCCTAACTAAAGAATTAGTTTAGTATAGTTGCAATAAAAACTAAGTACCAAGAGAAAGAGAAATTCATAAACACAAATTTGGAGGTAATAAGGAAGCTGAATCTCTCAATCTTCACTCCTAGGCCTTAAATCTTGATCTTCTTTAATTCAATCTCTTTCTAGGTCTTTTTCCCTTTTTCTTATTCCCTTGGCCTTCCTTTCACATCTTATTTATAGTGGACTATCGCCTCTTTGTTCAACTAGGTTAGAAAGATCGAATTATGGAGTAAAAATCAGAGTAGGAAAAAAAAAACAATTCATCGCGGGTGTGACATCTATTGTAGGCATGGTGAATGACAGCTTTTAACTCTATGGCTTTTCTTAACTGCTATTGGTTCTACACTAGCTTCTTTCATTCCTCATTCAATCTTTACCTCTATTATGCTCTTTTAGACCTATAAAATCTTCAAAACCTTTCTCAAATGCAATACACAAAATATGAAATAAAATTAACCCAAAATACACCTTAAACACATGTAATTTCTAAGGAAAACCATCTAAATACATTGATTCTATATGCACACATCACTTATTTAGTGGTTTCCAAATCCCAACAGGTGACATCCATTTCAACATTATAGTCTTACTATTTGACAAAAAAATTGCAAATATCATCCCAAGTCTTCTTGTGATTTTTGTCAAGATCCAATAACCACTTAATAGAAGCTACAGTAAAGGATTATTAGAATAGTTGAGAAAGGAGCTCATCATCTATTCCAAAAGGTCTCATTACACCTACATACATCTTAAGGTGTGTCTTAAGCCAGGTTATGTCATTGAATTTTTCCATGACCGGCATCTTGAACTTTGGTAGAACCCATGCATTAGGGAAGAGAGCTAAAGAGTCAACATCTCTCAAGCCTTATGCTTTTTGATGTTGTTGATGGATCATTCTATGGCTTTGAATTTCTCCATCAACTTCTTAGCTTCAGGAAAGCTAGAAAGTCTCCACTTTGAAAAGGATTTGAAGTAGGAGTGGGAGTAGTGGCATTTACATCTAGCGCAAGAAAGGTAGGGGTCACAAGTACCTTTCCTTTTTCAGTGAGATAGATAATAAAAAGAGTTTGCAGGGTGGGGGAAGGAGTAATAGTGGCATTGGTCATTTCCTTGCCCTCATTGATGATGGATTGGCATTGGGAGTTGAGGGCATTAGTGAAGTTTGCAGGCTGAGCATTTAATGCATTGGTGAAGGAATCGGTTTGGGTTTTAAGGGTAATGGTGAAGGCAGCTTGGAAAGTCTCTCCATGTTTCTTAAGGAGGTATGTGAAAAAGGTGCTCATTGTGTCTTAGTCAAATGGGTTGGAGGTGTTGGCCATCGGTACCTTTAAAACAAAAAACAAACAGAAAAATTGGTAAGAATGTAGAATGGTGAAGAGAAAAGGAGTGTGAATGCAATGATATATTGGGAAAAGGATTCCCTGTATATGGTTGGTCACAGGGTTTGATAGGGCCAATGTGTGAGGTTTTTATATTTTGGGGTGACAGATCACTGATTTTAAGGTTTTGAGGTGTTTGAGGTTTTACCTTGTCGAGTTTTTCATGTTATACATGCATGACATAATGCATGCAAAAAAAGGTTTCATGAACATGCACGAAAAAATATTGATTATTACGATACATGGAACCTAAGGTCAATGGCTAAGGCAACTATATACATAAGGGTGAAAAGGTGGCTCAGTTTAAGGTCCCTATCTCACTAGAATATCAATATACCTAACCACATGTGAGTTAAGGAGTCTCGCATGGGTCAAGTAGCACTGAATACTTGTCACACCATCAAAAAGATTGGGGATTCGTCATAGGGTAGAATGCTTTCTCTATCTCTCAATACACAAAAGGAGAGTTGTTGAGCTAATGCAACTCACTATCCAAAAGATTTCCTAAATCTAAGGTTAGGCAAGGAGGCTTTATAATGCAAAGTAATGCATAAAAGTCAAATTATACTTAATGAGCCAAATGGAGATTATTTTGAAAAATTTTTCTTTAACTAAATAGTAATCATCTTATTTGCTTTCCTTTTTTTTTTTTATTAGAAAAAGGTGGCAACTAGTCCTTAGTAGAGTCACCAATTGTGAAATCTCACCCGAACAGTCCTCCTTTGCTTAGGATATGCCTTAAGGAAAGGCGAGCGATTTTGAAGGAGGTCATGGAATGAGTGTTGGTGCTCATGATTGGAATAGCTATCATTTGAAAAATGGATTTTTGAAAAATGATTTTGGGAGTCGCCACCCTAATTTATTTTTTTTAAATGGGGAAATTAAGGAAAAACTAATTTATTAATTCAATTTATTAATTTTAGTTAATTAATTTATCCAAGAATAAAATCACCAGTCTTTAAACCAAGTTGAGCTCAGGGACTAAGTTTTTGGTTAAATAATCTAAATTTAGCTCTTAAGTTTAATTTGACTTTGGAAAAATCAATTTCATGGATGACATTTATAAGATGATAATTATAAGTAAAATGTATGAACATAGTATAATATGAATGCATGGAAAAATTAAAGAGCAAATAAAGGAAAAAATGCACAAATTAAGAAGAGTGTTCCCTCTAGTCTTTATAGATCCTAGGGGAACAACAGAATCGCTCCTTAATTCCAAATTGACTAATTACATAAATTAATTAATGAGATATCTTATCTAACCCTTATGCATTTTAAAAAGATCAAAATTCCCTTATAAAGATAGTAGAAATGTAAATAATTACATTAGAAAATAAAAGGGGAAGAGGATTAATTGGGATTTGGATTTGTGGTTTGGCTTTAAATTCCAAACTTTCCTATGTACTCCATTGAATGGGGATTAAAACCTGTATAGTTTGTTCTATGATTAAATGGAGGGGATTTAGGAATTGATAAGATCAATTTTGGTTTTGGATTGGACTGACGAGGAAAAGGCTATACCTTTGCTCGAGTTGGGTGGAGGATTTTGCTGGACTGAAAAGTTCATTTTATTGATACCGGATAATGGATTGATTGATGGATTAATTAATTAAAAGGATTAATTAATTAATTAATTAGGATGATGAGTGGACTAATTAATTAATTAGGAAAATGAGTGGATTAAAATGATTGATTAATTAGATGGATTGATTTGAAAAGTGATTAATTAATTAACTAAAAGGATTACTTAATTAATTAATTGAGTAATTTACTTTTTAAAAAAGGATTTAATTAATTAAAATATTAATTAACTTACATTAGGATGGGGTAATTAATTAATTAAAAAGATTAATTAATTAATTTAGAGAGTGATTGGAGAGAGAAGAATAGAGGAATTAGGTAGATAGCTATCAATACCAAATTGAGGGGTGTTGGAAATGGAGGGGTATTTATAGCCAAATGGAGGTGAGGGTATTTTGGGTAATGGAAAAGTGACAAGACCAAAATATAGGGGCTGGAAAAGGATAAAAAATGGATTGGAGGGCATTTTTGAAATTTTAGCAGGTGTTAGGTTATAGTTGCATAAGAAGAGTGCAAAATTAAAGGTTCACATTAGTATATAATACTTATGATTATAGAAAAAATGAGCATTATGCTATTTGACAAATGTTGTCAATATAAATATGTGAATATTCATATGATGAATAGTTGGACTATGACATTAGATAATGATGACATGGAATTTTATTGCTAGTCAATAAATCATTATCTAGATTATAATTGTTCATATAGTCCTTTGACTTGAAGGACACTGTATCTCATTCATCGGCAGTCACAATTTATTATTGCTTACATATTAATGCTATTCAAGTAAAGGTATATGGTATGTGACAGTTCTAATTAGTTATTTGTGGAGGTAAGTGATCACCAAGAGAGAATTCATTAATTTGAATAAACAAGAAATCCTATGTTATATGATTATTATTGATAATCAATCCTTGGCTGAGGTAGTAAAGATTCACTAGAAAGGATTTCTAATGTGAATCAATTTTATTAAGAATTAAAATTGATATATAGACATATGATTGAAGCATATTAGGGTTTGACAAATCTATAACCCTAGCAAAGATTGGGATTTTGTAATGAAGAGATTTTAGTGTACGTTTATTATGATAAATGGTGCATGAAATGAACTAGTAATTAAACACCTACATTCATTCTAATTTTGTAGTCATGATAGTATGCTAGATGCCACTAATGACTTATGGGACTAAGGGTGAAATAGGAATTTCACATTAGTTAAGAAAAATATTTTCTCAATCCCATTACTAATTAGAAATGAACCTAGAAAGTCACACACCCAAAAGCATTCACCTTCCATGTATAAAATGTTTACCATAATAATTAATTAAAGTATTTAACTAATTGATCAGTGGTAAAATGTCCTAAAGCTTAAATCCAAAAGGATTTATTATTAAGTAAATCCTAATTTATATATGATATAAATGAGAAGGATTAAATTAATGAAGACTATGAATAAATAAAATAATTGATTTTGAGCTTTAGATAAAACTCTAAATGCCCAAGCCCATATGAGATATGAAGAGAGACAATTTAGGGGTTAGAGATTTTTACTAACTCTAAAGCCTATGTGATGAGCTTATGGATATGAGACACTAAGGTCAAAATGGTCTTCTAACTATTTTAGGCTTATTGGTAGTTGTCATAAACTATAAAGGGTAAGATATTCTTTTCCATTTAAACTTGAAGCTAAAAGCAAATTAAATATCTAATTCACCCCTAATGTCCAACAAGAGTTATCGGACATATAAAAGGAGATGATAGTATTTTGTTTTACTTAAGGGGTTTTATGTTCATCTTTTTTATTGAGAAAAATTGGTGATTAAGTCTTGAGAGGAAAGAAAAAGAAGAAATATTCTTCAAATTTCTTGTTGTTTGTTCTTTGTGAAAGACCAAAAGTTTCTTGAATCGAAAAGATCTTTCCATAGTATTAAAAGAAATCAAATCACCAAAGATTTGTCTAAGAAGATCTTGAATCCATCTAGGCTACCAAGAGAGGGAGTGAAGAACATTTAAAAGAGCCAAAGGAAACATTAGAGGTGAAACTTAGTGTGGATAATGTAGAGGCTTCACAAGTGGAGAGCTTTTGGAAAGAAAGAAAATTCAAAGTTGTTAGGCTTTAAGAGGTAATTTGATTAGCACTTGCTCTTCTTACTTTTACATGTGTCTTACACACTAATTAGATGATTGCTTGAATGATTATTGGACCTATTTGTGTGAAAGTGAAATTTTAAAATGTTTGAAATTTCATCTACCATGTTACTTTCACTTAATTTGCGCCAAATATTCCTTCATCCGAATAGCTTCTGGATAAAGAAAGTTCTTGTTGGTAGCTGCAGAATACTTCACCAAATGGGTAAAGGCTGAAGCACTTGCCATAATTACAATAGAGAAGATCATCAATTTCCTATGGAGGGATTTTCTATGTCAATTTGGTATTCTATATCTACTTGTCAGTGGTAATGGAAAACAATTCAATAATGCTAAGGTTTGAGCTTTTGATGATGGTCTCTAGATCAAGCAATACTACTCTTTTATTGGTCATTCACAGTTAAATGGGTAAGCTGAAGTGATTAATCAAACCATACTCCAAGGTCTGAAAAAGTAGTTAGATGGTCATGTTAGAGGTTGGGCAGATGAACTTTACCATGTCCTTTGGGCATATAAAACAATACTAAGAGAAATAATAGGTGAAACTCCTTTTAGTTTAACTTACAAAATAGAATTTGTAATCTCAGTTGATATTGGTATGCCCAAGTGGAATGATAAACTTTCTTGGAGATGAACTAAATGACTAGGAAAGAGGAGTTGATCTAGATCTCTTATAAGAGCTTCATGAAAAGGAAACAATTTACCTAGAAGCTTACAAAACTAAAGCAGCTAATTACTTTAACAAAAAAAATTTAGTGTTCGGGAATTTGCTAAAGGAGACTTAGAAATGAGATACCTTAAAGCCATAGGTTGTAGAGAAGGAATGGGAAAATGGGTTGCAACATGGAAAGGACCATATTAAGTGTAGAAAGTGATATGTCTAGCAACATATAAGCTTATAACCTTAGAGGGAGTTAAAGTTCCTCACATTTGGAATATTCAACACCTCAAGATGTATTACAAATAATTCTAAAATAAAGAAGTATTTTCAAATACATTCTACTTAAGGAAATATTTTTCACATCTTTCACCAACTTTGCCAAGACAAAGAAAAAGCCTTTACCAAAGTAAGGCCAAGGCCCTCACTAAGGTGAAGCACTAAGTTCCCTACAAGAGGGCACCCATCTTCGCTAAGGTGAAGAAAAAGCCATTGCCAATGCAAGGCCAAAGCCTTCACTAAGGTGAAGCATTAAGTCCCCTGTAAGTGGGCATATATCTTTGCCAAAGAGAAGAAAAAGCCTTTACTAATGAAAGGCCAAAGCCTTCACCAAGGTAAAGCACTAAGTCCCTTAGAAGAGGGAACCCTTTGCTAAAGCGAAGAAAAAGCAATTGCAAAGATGAAGAAAAAGCCTTCACTAAGGTGAAGCATCGAGTCCCCTATAAGAGGACACATACCTTCATTAGGACAATGAAAAATCTTACCAAGGCAAGGCCAAAGCCTTCACCAAGGTGAAGAACTAAGTCCCTTGCAAGAGGGCACAAAAAAAGCATTTGCCCAGGTAAGGCCAAAGCCTTCACCAAGGTGAAGCATTAAGTCCTTTTCACCAAGGAATATTAAGCCCTTGCTAAGGCAAGGTCAAAGTCCTTATCAAGGTAAGGCATACCCTTCGTTGATATAAACTAGATCAAAGCATGACACATAATAGTTGCTAAGGCTAAAGAAACAACAGAAAGGGGAATAACTGCATATATACATTTAATTCAAAATTCAAGTTAGTTCAATTCAGGATTCAAGTTAAGTTCAAAGTTCAAAATTCAAAAGTTTAGATTTATAACTCAAGTATAATTTTTGAATTCAACTCAATTGAATTATGTGTGAAGAAGTTTCAACAAAAAGAAATGAAGCAATATTGGAAAAAGAATGTAAGTTGATTCATTGAATCAAAGAATTGTACAATAAGTATTGGAAGTTTTACAAGTAATTATATGCAAGAATAATATCCTAATTTTTATTTGAAGGAGTCAAAGAGGAAGCTAGTTATCACGACCCGCCTTTTGAGCCATGATGGTTTTAGGGCATAGGGAGACATAAGGTCACCTAAACCCATAGAACTCACTTAACCTATAATCTCATTCAATTATCATTTCATACTTTACCCTAAGACCGTAACCTAATACCCTTCCCTTGTTACCCATTAATTGTTTACCATTTCTTAACTATCTTATAAGACCATTCATAATCACAACTTGTAAGATTTTTAGGATTTCATTTCATATTAATAACTCAATATACATTATTCATACATTTCATAATAATAATACAATAATTTTTATACAATACATGTAACCAGTAATATTTTAAGACTAAACCTTTGACTACCATGGGGCTCTAAATAGTGATCTTCAAAAATCGAGAATCATGACACTTGTAATTTACTGGACAATTTCTAAGTGGAAGAACATGCCTTGGAATTCATCTTGTTGACTTATCAATCATACCTAAGACATTGAAACCACTGGAGAATGAGATAATACTTAGTGAGCACATAATAATACAAAATACATACATATATATGTAAATGCATGGTAAATATAGGAATCAAAAGGAAGAAGGCTCTTTATAGGAATGGAACAGTTTCAATCAATGTTAACATTAGGTTCAATTTCTCATTTAAGTTGGAAACAATATTATTAGCAGAAATAAACCACTCGTGGAAGCATGATGCTACCCACATATATAAATTCGAGAGTAGTAGCTTGAGTCTTGCTCACTTACAAGTATCATATTATGTAAGACTAATCAAGTCTTACGGTTAGGCATTCCCCTAATAAAGGTTGGGTACTGTCACCCTACCCGTAGGCTTTACTAAGTGCACAAGGTTTGGTGTCTTTCCCCACACCAAAAAGGGATTTCTACTTATCAATAGGCATTCAATAGGATAGTTCATATAAGATTTATATCAAGGAATTCAATGAGCACATTATGAATCCAGTGTGATAGGTTCAAAAGTAATTGATTGTAATAAAGGAGTATCATATCAAATGATCCAATGTTCAACGAGTAATTCAAGTTTATCAATGAATCAAGAAGCATCAAATCAAATGGTTCAATAGTCAATGAGTAGTTTAGGCTTATCAAGAAATTAGAATACTGTTAACGATCATGGTTTGAACAATAAAGGCTCAAAGCATATAACACAAGACATATTATATTATTAAGTACTCACCTTGGACTCTTGTGCTCCTATTACACTTGACTCTTGAGGCTAGTAGTGCTCTTCACACTTATGACAACATCTTGACCCTTGCCTTTAGACTCTATACATTTGCAATTCAATTGCACATCAATCACTATTAAAGTCAAGATATACTATACATATACTTGCTATTAATCTTAACATTTTCCTTAGTCATTCTTTAAATGGCCATAGCTATACATTGTAGAAAGGATAATTCATTTCCTCCAAATTTCACATTTCAACTTTGAGTACAAACAATATAAACAAATTCTAATGTTCAATAGAATCAATTCTACTTCTACCATTAAATTCCATAAATAAGTCTAGTTCATTAATTTTAGGGAAAGTCACTTCTATTAATTGGATTTAAAAACTAACATTATACAAATCATCTAATTCCATTCTTAAGCTTGATTTTCCCTTTACTTTTATGAATTCAAATTCAATACTTAAAATCCCTAATTTTCCCATAAACCCTAGAATTTGGGAAAAACTATTAATTCCCCACCCAATCATCAAATATTCACATTTGTCATAGAACTATGTAATTAGCATAACATAAAACCCATATAATCATTCAATTGTCAATATCTAGCACAAAAAGTTAAAGTTCCCTTAAGATGTTCAAATCTTAACCCAAACTTCCAAGGTTCACTTTAACACTTCTAATTCATTATTTTTCATCTAAAGCACCCATAGATGTAATCAATCATAATTTAAAATATTTCCATGGCGATTCACTAACATGGCTAAATCTTCCTTATGATGTAGGATGGGTTTTATACAATCAAAACACTAATATCAACCTTAAAACATAGAAAGGAGGAGATAATCAAGATTTCTCACCTTGATTAGCTTTGATTTGCTAAGGTTTTTGGTGTAGAGAGAGAACTTCTTTTTGCCATGGTAGAACTTTGGTGTAGAGATAGAAAAATGAAGATTGTAACATCAATTTTTCATATATATATATATATTAGTAGGTTGGATGGTGGAGATTTGATCAAGTTTAATCCAATGGTTAAGATTTAACCTTGATGGATGGCTATGATTTATTCAAGGTGGAGGGCTAGGATTCTCTCTATGATGGAGAGAGTTATCACAAGGTGCTAGGTGTTCCAATGGAAGCTTGACTCATACAAAGGAAAAAATTAAGAAATCCACTTGGTTAAGCATTTGACTTGGTCAACTTTGGTGACTAAGAGCTACACCACCAAGACTTAATCTCTACACTTGCTTTGTCTTCTACCTTCAGCCCACTGTATATTCACCATTTAGATGTTGTATCCTCCTTAGGCCCAATGGGCCGGCCATCCAATGGGTTTGGACCTTTGAGCCCAAAAGCCCATTAGCATATCCTTATATGCATGTTTCAAGCTCGGTACTTAGTACATTTTCCATTTCATTTCTTTCACTTTAGTACATATATTTCTACCTTCTAATATCACTACACACTCTAAACATTACTAGATAAATTCCACACATATCATAATGCTCAATTACTAACTCTTTACTAGCATTGATCAAGTATGTATATCACATAAGCTCATTAGGTCAAACTAAGTTTGACATCCATTATACCATTGGAACTTTGATTGAATTCAATTTTCCATATCACTATCATCACCTCCCAATGTCTTAGGAGATGTGAACACCCATTTACTAGCACTTTAGGTTCACATATCAAACAAATTTTTAACATAATCACATTAAGTCAAACTCAGTTTGACTTTCATTTTATCATAAAAGAACATATCAATGTTGACTTACTTCATTACTCATTGTCACATTATTCATTAAATTCACTTCTTGTGATGTTCTTAAGATTCTTAATATCTTAAAAGGACCTTAAATGATATGGTATATGGACGTTATCATGTCATCTTTACTATTTGTAGTTGGCTAAGAAAATCTTGGGTATTACACTAGTATAGTACAAGAAGGTTATCTAGAAGCAGAGATGTTCTTCAAATCAAAGCTCTGGCTTGACAAATATAAAGCAGCAAGATTAGCTTCTATGATTGAAGGAACTGCACCAACTTTTCTTAAAGCTTTCTTAAAGTCTTCTAGGAAACTTCTTAAAGACATCATCAATAGCTATGTTATGAAGATTAAAAGTTTGATTCACACCTTTTACACCAATGAACTTCTATAACACTTCAGAATTAATGAAATTGTTGATGACAGTCTTTTTGCCTTTGTTGACAGTTTCAACTTGAAATGCTACTTCACTAGCCCTGTGCCTTTCAGCTTCTAGCTCTTGCTCTAAGTCTGTATCCTCTTCTTTGCTTTAGCCAGTTCATCTTGGTTAGCTCTGAGTTTGTTAACCTCTCCTTATAACTGGTTAACCTTCAACTTTAAGCTCTTTTCTTCCTCCTTAGAGTTCTTTAAAGAAGATTGAAGCTCCTCAATGTTTTTTTCTTTCACTATTGAAGACTCTTATAAATTAGTACATTTGCATTGATGTCTTCATCCCTTTTCTCAAAGTTTTTTCAACTTCCTTTGGTGTCACTTGCCATTGAGTTATATCCTCAACCAATTTGGCATTCTTAGCTCGTTTCACCTTGTAATTTGTTAAGCTCTTCAGCATTAGATTTCTCCTTCCTCAATTGCTTAACATCATCATAGAAATGATCTATAATAGTGCATTTCTTCTTGATGAGATTAATACACTTCATAGTTGTCTTTCATGCTTTAATATAAAACTCAGCACAAGCATCTTTAAGCTCTATCAAAGCAATTGTTGTTCTCATGGTCTACAAGGAAAAGTAAACGAGTGGTTAGAAGAAATGATACAAAATGGACAGAAAGAAAAATTTGAAGATCTACTTACATCATAGCAATTGAATACTTCTCTTTCTAATAATTCTCTAATAGAAGTCTTGGGCTGATTGTAAGAGGTGGAAAATGATGCAGACTTATGGCATGATTATTGGCAAAATCTATTGAGTCACATGTTTGCCGAATATAATCTTTTGGAAAATTGCTGAAATAGAGCCTTGGATGAAGAATTGAAGAGCTTATGGCGAATGGGAGGAGTCTTATTGCAAAATTCTTCATTCTTGAGAACTTTCTCCATTATGTACTTTGGTCCACCATTAAGCACACCCTTCATTCTAGCCAAGGGTCTTCAATATATAGTCTTTGCTTTAATTCTAGCACTTATAATACCCCCTAGGATTGGTGAAATCTAGAATAGGGGAATGCCTTTAACCCATTCTCTTCATCATTTAAAGGTGGAGGAGCAAAAGCATTATTGCCTGAAGGCCTAGTAACTACTTTAGAGGTCACTCTCACCTCTGTTTTATTAGTTCTCTCCCTCTTAGTTAGCAAAGCTTCAACACTTATTTCAACTGAGGGGTCATGGCTAGTAGTATTCAAAGACTCACCCTCAGTTGGAATAGAAGTTGCAGCTTTGACTTTAGCTTCTTTGGCCACTAGATTATTGTAGTAGTCATCAAAATCAAAAGAATTAAAATGCTCGCCTACAAAAGAGCAACATTCCTAAGTATAATTACTTAACACCAAATAAAGTTCATCAAATATTAAGTGTTGAAGATACTATACCAAAAGTAGAAGATTCAATAATTTATGGTGCTAAGCTTTTGCAATAACATGAGGCTTTTTACCTATTGGATCCTCCACATTAATAGTGGGAGCTTTTTGTTCTTGAACTCCTTTGGTCCAAACAATGTTATTGTCCCAAAAAGTATTTATTGCTTCTCAGTGAAAGCTTCATTTGTTTAAGTAGTCTTAGAAGATCGGCTCCTTTGCAGCATGGTAGAGATATATTCGAGATCATCTTTATCTACCAAAGCGAGAGTTATGGCTAACTTCATCACGTCCTTGTCCAAAGTAGAGAGATTAGCCATAGCCTTCTCTAGAGTATCTTTCTTGGAAAATGAACCATCTTTCTTATTTCTATTCCTAAAAGGAACAAATTTCTTTAACCTTTTAGCAGCCTTCTTTGTTGCTACTTCTTCATTGATCTTTATATTGCCACCCAATGCTCTAGTCCTCTTGCTAGTAGTTTATTTAGTAGGCTTTGGATTTAAGGTAACAAATGAAGGTAGCACCATCTTCAAAGGTTGCCAGTCCCCTTTAAGAACAACTAACCTACCTATCACTTTATCAATACTCAATAAGCAGGCATAACAATTGTACGTTAATGGAGTGATGTCCTTCAAGTCCTTCTCTATATTAGCAAAGGGATGGCAAAACCCGATTCGCCTTGATGGGGAACCCAGCTTCACCCATCCTATGGTAATAGGGTGGGGATGGGATTTAGTCGCCCAACCCTGCCCTGTGCTAATCCCTGCCTCGATTGCATAAAATTAATATATATATATATATATATATATTAGTTTTTTTTAAATTATATAATTGAGTATTTAATTATATTATTATTTTTTAAATATTAATTAATAGTATATAAAACTTAATATAAATATGTATAATATTTTGTCAAATATATAAATTATGAAGTTTTAACATTAATAAAATTATAAAAAATTATAAATGGGGATCCCCATCCTTGCCCCAAACCAGATTTACCAAGCTCGCCTTTGCCCAGACCATTCATAGGGTAGGGATGGGAATCTTAAAACCCACCCTGACTCGCCCTATTGCCATTCCTATATCAGTGCAATAGCCATCCTCTTCTTTATTTTCCATTGCAAAGAAGTCATGAGCTAGCATTAGTAAATTGGCGAAGAACATTAGCCAATATAGATAATAACAAATGAACACACAAACTCACCCTAACACCATTCATCCTCATAAAGGAAATTACTATTCCTTGAGCATCTCTAAAGCTATGAAGACCTTCGGCTTTTTAAGATTATATGAAGACCTTCCTCAGGTCAAGGTCTTTATTCCCACCTTTTCCTTATTAATTAGATCTTTAAGCCAATCAAGTAAGATACCTACATGGGTCATCAAGATCCTGGGAATCCAAAGCCAGGACCTTCTACTACATCATTGGCTCTTCCCTAATAATAACAAAGTGGTTTACCTAGTTTGGGACTTTATTCTCTTTGTAGGTGATGAAAAGATGCTTCGAATGAGCAGAAGTGTTTGTAGACAAACCCCTCAATAGATCTTCCCACCTTGAAAAAGACTTGAAACTTCTTTAACGTAAGCTTGATCTTTAAAGCAATGCAAACCAACTCGAAGAAGAACATCTCCCTTATGGTATTGGGGTGAAGTACTATGGGGTTTAGCTAGTAATGGTTAAAGAGCGCCACTATGAATGGAGAAGGAAGCCACCTTAGCCTAGCCATCATTTGCTCATAAAAGAAAATACAGTTGTTGTTGTCCTTCAGGCTGCTCTTTCAAGGACTTCGCATCCTCCCTTTCGCACCTACCAAGATCATCTCATCAAATCTTAGGTTGTACAACTTGAATTCACCCTTGCTGGGCTTCAAGTTCTAAGCCCATGCTTTAAATGCACTTGCATTAGCCACAAAGGCTATCTCGTGCCATTAGTTCAATAGAGCCACTGAGAAGTTAGAAGTACTACATTTTAGGGCCATTTTTAGTTATTCAAAGAGGGATTTCGAGGGGAAATGCAAGAAAGTCTGAGAAAAGGCCAAGAAAATCATAAAAACACAAATGCAATATTTTGAAAGAGCAACAATGGCAAAAAACAAAGAAATTAGAGAGAAAGAGAGAGCGAGAATGCACTAAAAAAATAAAGAGGAAGAAGAGGGAAATGGCTCTTATTTATAGAGAACAAGACTCTCGATAATTGCTACCTAATCATTATTTTAAATTTCAAGAGGCAGATCTAATGATGCTTATAAGTTAATCTAACTTCTAACATTAAAGAGCCAATCATTTCAAAACCCTCGCTCTGCCATGTGTCACTCCTAGCCGAAATACTAGCACGATTATTCATATAAAATCTTAGCTATCAAAAGCTTAAGAGATTTATAATCGTTGCACTTCTTCACCAAGTAAAATCCTAAAGAAGATTGAAGAAGTTTAGTGTACATCTAAGTCGAAGAAGTCTCTTTGGTCAAACATGGTTTCACAGTATATGTTTCAATAAGGACTTTGCAAAGAACATCCTTATTAAAACAGGAAGCCTTTGATAAGGATAAAAATTAACCTCCAGAGAGTTTAAACGCTAGGCCCTTAGGAATACACATCTCTCAAGGAATTTAACAAAATCCACCTAAGACCTAAGAATAAGGTCAAGGAGGTCAACAAGGTTAAGGAAGCTAAGTCAAAGTACATTGTCATTCGAAGGACATCACCTCTTCACCAACTCCATGCCACATCAAAGACCTTTGAAGAACTCCTTTACCAAAGCACCTCTTCAACAAGGAACTTCATATTGATTCCAACTCCTCAACACCTTTTCGCCAAGTTCAATAGCCAAGCATGGCAAAGTACCTACATCCATGATAGAGCACATTCATTTACTTGTCTCATAAGGAAGTAAACTTCTCTAAGTGATATATGTCCATTCTTCCTTCTGAATGATATTTGTACACTTACTTCCTTGTCACAATAAAGGCTTCCCAAATACTCTACTCTTATTAACTAGGAGATAACTTCACTTAGTCAGGTATAAATAGCTCTCATGCATTCTCATGCAACGCAGCGACTTGCCATCCTTTAATCTCCTTCTTTCATTCAAAAGTGCTCTCAACCTCATCTATGGCTAACTTGAGCGTCAGAGTATCATTTCTAGGCCAAGGTCTAGGTTCCTCTACTCTTTCTTGCTATTTTGTACGTTAATTCAAGCTTATCCTTCAAGTTCCTTCACAAAATCCAGCTCATTTCTCTTAATACAAAAATTGAGCTTATCAAAATAAGGAGAATGAATTTATGTTTCTGGTATCTCTTTAGTTGTTAATAATGCTGAAAGTGAAAATGTTTACTCGTTGATTGGAATTTGTAGAGAAGTGGAGGACATTTACAAACATGAATGCTTTTCTGGACTTATTTAGACTATATGATTTGTTTACAAATTGACAATGTACATAAACCTGAGTTTAGTGCTAAAACCGAATATTAGACCCTTGTTTGTCATAGATAAAATTTACAAAATATTAATTCCTATAATTAACTGGCTTTCCATTACAAAAAAAAATACAATTTACTGACTAAAAATTTTATAGGTAAATTATGTTTTTTTAGTCGGTAATATATATAACGACTATTTACTGACAAAAAAATTTAATCAGTATTTAACTTGTCGGTAACACAATTTATCGACTGAATATAAAACTGTTGGTAATTATCGATGAAATTTTGGTCGGTAAATTATTTTTATATTGTCAGTAAAATAACTTTATATCGTCGAAATTTTTTTTGGGGAGACAATTTACTGACTAAATTTTTAGTCGATAATCTGTCGGTAAATTTTTATTTCTTTAAAAATAAAAAAATAGTTGGTAATTTATCGGTAAAGTTTAAATAAATATTTTTCAAAAGTAAATATTTTGTCGGTAATACGTTTGTAATTTTGTAAATTAATTTTTAAAAAATAAAATATTTTGTCAGTAATCCATCGGTAAAATTCTATTTTTTTTAAATACATATTCTTCAAAAAATAAGAATAATAATTTAAAAAATTAAAATTTTTAGAGTGAATATGAAAATTAAGTAATAAAAAGTTATAAAATAAATTAGGAAGCTTAAAGAATATAAAAAATGACTAAATTAAAAAAATAAATTAAAATTATATTTGAAAACTATAAAAAGAATAAAATGAAGCTAAAATTAAAAGAGAAAATAATAAGAGTAAAAATGAAAAGGTAAGATAAATAAATTATTAAATTTATTTTTTTGTTTACTAAATTTATATAAAAAATTTAATAAAAAATAAATTTAAGATAGCAAATAATTATTTTTTAAAAAATCACATTAACACTTTTTTATGCTATAAACAATTTAAGAAATATAAATAATAAATTATAAAAAATAAAAAATAAAAAAATTGAAATAAATTTAATAGATTTTTTGTATTGAAGGGTTTGAAATTTAAAAAATAAAATAGAAAAAAATAGAATATGAAACAAAGAGTATATAAGTATTAAAGAGTATGAAAATATTAAATGATGAAAAAGAAAATGAAGAAATAGTTAAAAGAGAGAAAAAAAAAAGAAATTTTATTTGTGAGAAATGGAGAGAAGAAATTGAGAGAAAGATAAGAAAAAAGAAAGATAAGAAAAGGGAAAGAGAAAAAGTGTGGAAAAAAATGATGAGGATGTGTCTTTTTATACTTTTTTTTATGCTATTTATTGACTAATTACTGACTAAATTTTCGTCGGTAAATTTTTCAAATGAAAATTTGGAGAAAAATTTTCCTCCAAAAATTTTCATTTACCAACAGATTACCGACTAAATTTCTGTCGGTAATTTATTTTTTATTTTTTAAAAATGAAATGAAAATTTTGGAGGAAAATTTTCCTCCAAAAATTTCATTTACCGACTGATTACCAACTAAATTTCTGTCAGTAATTTTTTTTAACATCAAATGAAAATTTGGAGGGAAATTTCCCTCAAAAAATTTTATTTACCAATAGATTATTTTGTCGGTAAATTAAAAAAAAATCTTAATAATTTACCGATTGAAATTTTAGTAGATAAATTTAACGACAAAAATTTTTGTCAGTAAATAGGAAAGTTTTTAATTAAATCAAAGAAAATTTTGCTTTTTAATTTACCGACTGAATATTTTTTGTTAGTAAATAAAAAAATATTTTGTTTTTCAATTTACCAATTAAATAATATTGTCAGTAAATTAGAAAGCTTTTGTAACTGAATAAAAAAAATTACTTTTGAAATTACCGATTAAAATTTACCGACTAAATTTTAATCGGTAATTTCAAAAAATTTTTTGGTAAATTAACAAATATTTTGTTTTTAATTTACTGACTGAATAATATTGTCGGTAAATTAGAAAGCTTTTGTAATTAAATTAAAGAAAATTTTGCCTTTTAATTTACCAACTAAAATTTTGGTTGGTAAATTTACTGACCAAAATTTTAGTCGGTAATTTCAAAATTTTTTCTGTAAATTAAAAAATTTTTTGTTTTCTAATTTATCGACTGAAAAATTGATCGATAAATTTACCGACCGAATAATATTGTCGGTAAATTAGAAAGCTTTTATAATTGAATTAAAGAAAATTTTGCCTTTTAATTTACCGACTAAACTTTTGGTCGGTAAATTTACTGACTAAAATTTTATTCGGTAATTTCAAAATTTTTTTCTATAAATTAAAAAATATTTTGTTCTTTAATTTATCGATTGAAAAATTGGTCAGTAAATTTATCGACGGAATAATATTGTCGGTAAATTAGAAAACTTTTATAATTGAATTAAAGAAAATTTTGCCTTTTAATTTACCGACTAAACTTTTGGTCGGTAAATTTACCGACCAAAATTTTAGTCGGTAATTTCCAAATTTTTTTAATTTACCAACCAAAAATTTGGTCGGTAAATTTACCGACAAAATAATATTGTCAGTAAATTAGAAAGATTTTATAATTGAATTAAAGAAAATTTTACTTTTTAATTTACCGACTAAAATTTTTATCGTTAAATTTACCGATCAAAATTTTAGTCGGTAAATTATTGCTAATTTTTGTGCAATTTTTTTGCACCTTATTTAGCGACAAAATTTGATAGTTGATAATTTTTTGTTAGTAAACCGTCAGTAGTTTGTTGGTAATTAAAAAAAAAAAAAGAAAATTTTCACGTGTCATCAGTATTCTATCGGTAATTTAATAAATTTATCAACAAAATTATTTCTGTCGTTAAATTTTATCGGTAAACTGTGATTTTCTTGTAGTGTTTATTTTCTTTATTTAATTATTATTAAATTGTTGGAATGGTTTGGACATCAAACCCGCGTATATTGTCTCCGTTTGCTGTTATGCATGTGCGTCAATGAATTGAAGTATTGATGACGACGTATAAAAATGCCTTTTTTTTTTAAGATAAATTTTTAAACGTGGTTTGGTTGTCGAGATTTACCATTTTTACATAGATTTGCTTTCTTAAACAAGTAGAATTTCAGGAAAATAATTTTAGAAATATTAAATTATCATGTTTGGTTGAAAATAAAAGTTTTTAGAAACATAAGCTGATAATTTTTTTATTAGAAGATGAAATATATTAGATTTTATTAATATCCTTAGTTTTAGGGTAGTTTAAAAATAAAACTATCATGAAAGTTTACTAATAAAATAATAATACCATTGAAATTTTTTTAATCCATTTAATTTTTATTAGTTTTAAATTATATTACATATTTTAATAATATATAAAAGTAAAAAAAAATATAATATAAAAAAAGTCGATGTCTCTTTTTGTAGAATTAAGAGATGAACTTTTTATTATATAGGAAACTAAATTGATACATAACATCACCCACTTAAAAAAATAATTTTTTCTATTTTTTAAATAATTATAAAGATTAATTATGTAAAAGAATCTTCTAGAATTTAGTTTAATATACACTTTAGTCTCTATTAATTTTAAATGAGCAAATCTATTTTTCTTTTTTAACTAGAAATTAGCAAATCTAGTTAACATACTACCATCAATGAAAAATATATAATTTTAAGTTTTGAAAGATTAAAGTATTTTAGTATTTAATAATTAATTCACTAAGTGTAATTGGCTTTAATAATTCAAAAATTAAAATGTAATCGAATATAAATATAAGTGTGGTAAAAATTTTATAAATCTTATAATTAAAAGTTAAAATATTGAATTATCAATAAATTTTAAGAACTACAATTATTAATTTTGAAATAATAAAAACTGATTTGCATATTAAAATAAATTTTGGAAAGTATTTTAACCGTAGTTATGGTCAACCTGTGTGTGTGGTTAAATTTTTAGCTGACATGTTAAGGTGATTAATAATTAATTTTGTTGATACGGTCCCCATAAACTGTTCTTAGTCAATCTCTAATTAAATGGGGACAGCTTTGACTTTAATTGGCAAATTGAAACCTTTGTCTAAGGTATTACAGATGCATAATTAACTTGTTCTGACTGGAAGTAATAGTCAATAGATTAATGTCATTAGCAGCCATGCTTAGTTTATTATTACAATAATGAATGTCTTCAATAATCACTACAATAAAGATAAAGTCATAAAGATGAATACAAACTAAGGATAAGTTGTCAAACTAATAGGGATTTGGGTGTAAAACCACAGGAGTTAAAGCCAACGCTTATTTTATTTATCATCCTTTCATTTTCTGGGGTTTGTTTTTGTATTAATTTGACCAAAACAAATAACTCCAATCGATGATAGGTATAACTATTGAGTATTATATTATTTTTAAAGTAGATATTTAATCCACGGATCAATTTTGATCCGATCCATAAGTTTAATTCCATCTCTAATACATTGAATTTACATGAAATTTAAAATTGAAATAACATGAATGAATTGAATTTATTAAGAGTCAATTCATACAGTCATATATTTTTTTTTATTTAGCAGTAAGATAATATAATGAGTTAATTTTTACATATCATATTAAATCCATTTTTCTAATAAAATTCAAAGCAAACTATTCATCACTATAAGAAAACACTGATTCACCGACCAAAATTACTGAGCAATTTCCTTTTGTTGGTAATTACAAGCTGAAGTTGAAATTAAAAAATATAATCAAAATATTGACACTTTCCTAATCGATAACAAATTGAAATTACCAATAGAAGAAATCGGTCGGTGAGTTTGGTGGGAATGATTGGTGCGTTAATTTATAAACCGTTTTATCATCAAGTACCGATCGAACGTAGACCAAAGGTCAGCGCGAAACTTTGGCAATAATGTTTACTGACGGAATACTGCGTGGCAAAAATATAACGGTTAGTAATCAGTTGATAAATTATATACTTTGCTGATCAATTATCAATAGAGTATAAACTAGCAGTCAGGGGCGAAATTTTAGATGGCATTAAAATTTACCGACCGATTAGCTACTGACCGTCACGTGTCAAAATAATATAGTCAGTAAAATGGTCGGTAAATATAATAAAAATATAAAATAATTAGAGACCGACTAGTTATTGACCATTTGCTTTTAACATGTGGCTTTTAATGGCCAATTCAGTTAGTAAATGTTTAATGCAATTTAAATTCAATGGATAAATGGTTAGAGATTCAGTTGGTAAATTTATTTATAAAAGCCCATTTGTTCTTTCTTCTTTCTCTCTTCTCTTCTTCTTTTCTTCTTTCTCCGGTTCATCTCTTCTTTGTTACTCTGTCCTTGTCGTGGCTGTCTATCTGTGCATGTTCCATTGCCATCCGTCCATCAGGTAGGTGTTTTACACTTAGTTTTTGCACATTTTTTTTCCTCAATAAGAACACAGATTCAATCTGAAGTTAATTTTAAAACTATTCTATAATCCTTAGCAATTTCCTAAAATTAATTCAATTCATTATAATTAATTATTTAACTTGTAAATAAGTAACTAATGCAAGATTAATCAATTTCATCATTGAAACAAATATCGAAAACTAATTTAGAACTATTGATAATGCTCACCCAAAAGTCCTAGGAAAATGTTGACGGTGGTAGATCGTGACAAAATTGGTATCAATAGACTTGTCTCGAAGTGAGGAATATGAAAATATTCACCAGTCTCCTTCACCTCGCTAGAGGCTCACCAAGAATGGCATCACTAGCCAGAGGAGTTACTGAAATCCAGCCAAAATTAAAACCTCAACCAAAATTAAGATATGAGCTACCAAAATGAAGCTCAGGAGGAGAGGAGTCAATTGATACTTGAGTCGCCAGGAGCAAAGGTTAGAATCAGCAAAAAATGTGCTCGAAAGATTCTCGCCGGCGACTTGTTGATTGGGCAGCGAGGCAGTGTGTGGTAGTGTCTGGCTTTAAACTCTACCTGCTGGGTCATTGGAGCTTGGCCGAACTTTTTGGTCAGCGTGTGCAGTCAGACAATGACTAGACAATGGTCAAATGGCAGATGACAATCCCTTCTCTCTCTCTCTTTCTCTCTCTCTCCTATCTAATTCTCACAACAACGTCCAATTGGAGGATGATAATAATAATAATAATAATAATAATAATAATAATAATAATAATAATAATAATAATAATAATAATAATAATAATAATCTAATTAAACTTAAAATTCATAAATTTCAAAATGATATTCAAAAAGATATTTAAAATAATATTTAATTAATTAAATACACCCAAAATATTAATTTAAAAATTTAGAAAAATTCAAGATATTACAATCTCCCCCTTAAAAGAAATTCGTCCACAAATTTTAAATTATAGTAAGTCAGAAAACATTATACTCATTCCTTAAAGTTAAAAAAAATTCAAATTCTTGGATAATTAGTATCGATATATAATATACAAAACGCAATAGCAAATAAACATCATAAAATAAACATATTAACTAGTCTCAAATAGATATGGGTATTTCTCTCATTTTAGCCTTTACTTCCTAAGTGCACTCTTCTGTGGTGTGATTACACCACATTACATTAACCATAGGAATCTCTTTGGAACAAAGCCTGCGAATTTGAAAATTCATAATAGCTACTGAACTTCCTCGTAAGATAGATTTTCACAAATTTGAACCTCTTGGTTGCAACATGTGAAAAGATCAGAAATATATTTCCTCAATATAATAATATGAAACACAGGGTGAACATGTGAAAGCTCATATGGCAAGTCCAATCGATAAGCAACTACTCCTACCCTTTCAATAATCATATATGGGCCAATATACCTCTGTGCCAGCTTTCCTTTCTTCCCAAATCTCATTAGTCCACTCTTGGGAAAGACCTTCAGAAAAACAAAATGGCCCACTTTGAAGGAAGCATTCTTATGCTTAGGATCTGCATAACTTTTCTGCCTACTAAAGGATGTCTTCAATAGTTCTCAAATTATAAGGACTATTTTTGAAATTATCTGAACTATGTCAAGTCTTCCTAATTGTCTCTCCCTAATGTTGTCCTAATATACTGGGAAATTACACTTCTTGCCATACAAAGCCTCATACAGTGCCATTCAGATGCTAGCATGATAATGGTTATTGTATGCAAACTCAATTAATGGAAAATGTGAATCCCAATGACATCTAAAGTCAAATATACACATTCAAAGCATATCTTCTAAGGTCTAAATTGTTCTCTCAAATTGACCATCCCTCTAAGGATGAAAAGTGATGCTGAAATCTAATATAGTACCTAAGGCATCTTGTAAAGATTTCCAAAATCTGGAAGTGAATTGAAACCCTTTATTTGTCACAATAGATATTGAAACTCTATATATGTATACTATCTTTTCCACATATAATTTCCCATATCTAGCCACGGAGTTGACTTTCATAGGAATAAAGTGTGCTAATTCGATTAATCGGTCTATAATTATCTAAATAAAGTCAAACCCTATAATAGTCTTAGGTAATCCAATCACAAAATTTATGGTGATCCCTTCCACTCAGGAATAGGAAGTGGCTGTAATAACCCATAAGGTTTCTGATGCTCTAATTTTACCTATTGATAAGTGAGGCACTTAAGGATAAATTTAGCAACATCTTTCTTCATACCATTCCACTAGTAGATACCTTTCAAATCACAGTACATATTGGTGGAACTTGGTTGCATATTATAAGCTGCAAAGTGTGCCTCTTTTAAGATTTTGTTCCTTAAATTATCTACATCTGGAACACATAGGCGAGAATCGTGTCAAAGCACTCCATTATCATTAATCACAAATTTGTTATTATTACCCTTATGTATCTCCTCCATAATTCTACATAGTTGCTAATCCTGTCACTGAGCCACCTTAATCCTCTCTACTAAAAGTGAGCAGACTGTAAAGTGTGCCAAAAGTACCCTAGTATTATGCACTTCTAATTGCAACCCTTCATTGAACAAATCTTGAAATTCCTTGATTATATGCCTTTTCTCAACAATAATGTGAGCCAAGCTACTAAAATATTTTATACCTAAAGCATCAGCCACAATAGTGGCTTTACTAGGGTGGCAAAGAATGGTGCACTCATAATCCTTAAGAAGCTCCATCCATCTCCTCTGTCTCAAATTTAAATCCCCCTAGTCAAAGATATACTTTAGACTCTTGTGATCTGTGTATATCTACCAAGTCTCACCATATAAATAGTGCCTCTAGATCTTTAATGCAAAGATTACTATTGCCATCTCCAGATCATGATTGGGGTAATTCTGCTCATGTTTTTTCAACTAACGAGAGGCATAAGAAATCACTCTACTATGCTGCATCAATACACACCCTAAACCAAACCTTGAAGCATCATAATAAATGATATAACCACCTATATATGAAGGCAATGCTAGTACTAGAGCTAAGGTGAGGAAATCTTTAAGCCTCTAAAAACTTTATTCACAAGCTCTCATTCACAAAACATAACATTCTTTTAAGTTAGATGAGTCAAAGGGGCTGCTATCTTTGAGAAATCTAAAACAAAATGGTGATAAGGCAATAATATCTTAATAGTTTGAGAAAAGATTCCACCTTTTTGGGATCCACCATAATGCCATCTTTGGCAACTATATGTCCCAAAAAGGCTACTCTCTCTAACCAGCATTCACACTTGGAAAACTTGGCATAAAGTTAATGATTCCTTAAAGTCTATAAAACCACACTCAGATGTTGGGCATGCTCTTCAGGTGTCCTTGAATACACCAAAATGTCATTGATAAATACAATGACGAAATGATCCAAGAATGGTTTGTACACCCAGTTCATTAGATCTATAAAAATGGTAGCTACATTAGTTAGTCTAAAAGACATTACAAAGAACTCATAATGCCTATACTAAGTCCTAAAGGTAGTCATAGGAACTCACAATGGGCACTCTAGACTAATAGGCATTTTGTCTAGCGTTATTACAAAAATAGGGGATACAAAAGAGTGCATAGCACCTAGATCTAATAATACACATGCATCAAAAGAATAAATAAGGAAAATACCTGCTACCATTACATTAAAAGCCTAGGCATCCTATTGAGTGAGGGTGTAAACTCTAGCCTGACTCTAGTTATGATCTCTGCCCACTTGACCTAAACTCTACCCTTGACTTTAACCTTTACCTCTGCCCTTAAAACCATGGCCCTGTTGGCCACTAAATCATCCATCATACTAAGAGGTATGCATAGGCTGAACTACACTTGCAATAAATCCCTGAGTGAATCCCTATGTAGATCCTCTTTGACCTCCAGAAATAAGACAATCTATAATAAGTGGCACAGTTGGCCACACCTAAAACAAACACCTAAACTCTGTAGACATTGCCCCTAGTGGCTTTGCCATACCTGGCATAGATTGTAGCACCATAATAAGATCCTGAGCCACTTAAGCTAGAACATCTACTACTACCACTGAAACTCTATTATGTATATATCTACCTTTACCCTTTCTTCTGCCTCTATGTCTAAGGGAACCCTAAGAATTAATAGAATAAGTACCTATAGTGAAAGTACCACTGGTGCCAATAAACTTTGATGTACCCTAACCTTCTTGCCTACTGGCTTCTTTAGCTCTTTTCTTTTTCTCATCGAGGGCCAACTCAATGTCTTAAGCATCATTAACTAGATGATTAAAAGGTTAGCCTTGTTGCCTAGTGATCAAAGACTTATAACCTTCTCCCAAAGCTCTAAATATCTAAACTTCCTAATCTTTTCATCTGGTACTACTGAAGGTACAAGCTTACATAACTCTAAAAATTGACTAGTAAAATCTTCTATAGAAGTATGTTCATCTTTCTTCAAACCCTCCAGCTCAATCATTTTCCAGTGAACAAATCCAAAAGGAGAAAAACAAGCTAAGAACTCACTAGAAAACTCCTCCTAAGACATTTGCTGATATCAAGGCCTAACATAATCCTTGTACTAGGTCTAAATTGGTCCTTCAAGTCTTCTACTAGCAAAATATATCAACCTAGTATTGGTATAACCCAACTCTAGATAAATCTCCCTGATACTATCTAAGAAATCATGTACTTGCTCTTCATAGTTAGAGAATGTGGGAGAATGATGCTTAAAAAATCTTTCTAAAGACACTAAAGAAGTAGTGGCTTAGGGAGCTAGAGGATTAGCTCTAGTCATGTTAGCCATGATCCTCTAAAATTCAGCTAACATGGCCTCTATAGTAGTATCTTCTCTACCTCTTATTGGTACCTGCCTCGACATCCAAGAGCTGGGACTATTAGGCCAATAGAGCCTTCCTACTCTGGAGTATCCTACTCTCTATTAGCAGCGGCTTGCATTCTAGTAGCTACACTCCTAACTCTAGCACTCACGATACTGAAAGGAAAACAAAATAGTATATCAAGTAGAGATAGATAGCTCTCATATAATATACAATAAAGTAACCACATACCATAAAGATGCTATATAAGATATCACAAGAATGCATAAACTAGAAGCAAGTGAAAACATGATAAGACATGTTAGATCTTATGCTCCTCAATTATAGTTTCTAAGGAAAACAAACCTAAGGCTCTAATACCAATTTTGTCATTACTCGACTTTAGGGGTACATGACCGGCACTAAGATATGAGAAAGTTTAAGGCCTTTAGAGTCCCATAGTCATCCTAATTATAATATTAATAGATAGTATAATAATTTCTAAATACTCGAGGCTTTGGGCCCACCTGCTAACAGAGTCATCATATCACATCATATCAAATTAACTGTCACATGCATAGTAATATCATCATCTATAAGTATCTGTCAGAAGGAAATCTCATCATACTGCAATACAGGTAATTAAGTACCAATGTCCATAATAATAACAAGCTAGAAACAACACTACTGTAATTGCAAAATTCTAAAATAATAATACAAATAAAAAATAAGTCCACATAAAAATCCTCTGCTGGATAAGAAGGTAGGGAAATTTAACAATGAGCACAATAGATAAGCTCATCCTATAACTTGAGAAAATAGGGAGACAGGGATGAGTATCTTAACTCAATGGATGATACTAGATAATATACAAACTTGGTACTCTAATATCAAACTAGAATGTAGTGCTCATGCATTCGTGTCATCCAGATAATCAATTCACTTAATCATACAAGAATGAGGAATAGTGCACAAGAATCACACTAAATCTCAATCTGGGGAGCCGATCCCTATACTTGGCTTTCTAAATCCAAATACTATCTCTTAGATCCAATATAAAGATCACAACCGTCCTAGCAGTGCATGGGCGATAAGTAAACCATAAATTGTCATACAACATTCATATGTTCATCAAATCTCATCATCACAATCATGGCCTATGTGGTCTCTATGTTATCCCATTCCCATCTGGCAATCACAAACAACAATTCACATAAATAATGTACATACACACACATGCTTACTATTTATTTATTTTATAATGTATAATTATATATTTAATATATAATTTTAATAATGCAAATGCATGTAAACAGGAAAATATATTAAATAGTATCACTCACACTACAGAAGATGAATCTCATACTCATTCATTGGCTAGGACCTGGAGCTGAGGAAGATGGTTCTAGGCGGTCTAAAAAATGACAATATCATAAGATTATCATAACAAATAATATAAAATTCAAAGGATTGACTCTTCCTAATTTACGAAGAAATCTACCGAAAATTTGCATAGTTTCCCTTAGAATAGACCTAATCTCCCTAAAAAATAGACAATCAACTCAATACAGACAATGTTTCAAATGCCTTCTTTGGGCCCTAAATATCAACTCACAACAATTTTCCTTAATATAGAACACATATTTCAATCCAAAGTTAATTATCAAAATTATTCTATAGTCCTTAATAGTTTCCAAAATTAATTCAATTAATTATAATTAACTAATGCAAGATTAATAAATTTCATAATCAAAATAGACATCAAAAACTAATTTAGAATTGTGATAATGCTCACTAGAAAGTCACTGGAAAATGTTGATGGTGGTGGATTGTGACAAATTTGGTGTCAGAAGTGAGGAATACTAAAATATTTATTACTCTCCCTCACTTGTCAGAGGCTCACTGGAAATGGCATCAATAGCCTGAGAAATTACCAGAATCTGGCCAAAATTAAAACATCAGCCAAAATTAACAAATGAGGTACCAAAATGAAGCTCAGGAGGAAAGGAGTCCATTGATACCTGAACTGCTATGAACGGAGGTTGGAATCAACCAAAAATGAGCTTAAAAGATTTTAGTCGATGACTGATTGACCGGGCAATGTAGTGGCGTGTTGTAGCTACTGGCTTCAAAACTTTGCTTGCTAGCTCGTTGGCACCTTACCAATCTTTGTGGTTGGCATGTGCCATCAGACGATGACCAGACAGTGGTTAGATGGCAGACAACAATCCTCTCTCTCTCTCTCTCTCTCTCTCTCTTTCCCTAACTAACTCTCACAGTAGCGTCTGATTGTCAGACTTGTATATATATATATATATATATATATATATATATATATATATATATATATATATATATATATATATATATATATATATATATATATATATATATATATATATATATGTATTTTTTAATAGGCATGTATTTTGTATGTATTTTATTAAAGTCAATACATACACTTAAAGTAAGCAATTGTAAACATATCCAAAAAAAAAAAAAAAAAGAACCTAAGAATGCCATAAAATTACATGTAAATGAAAAGCCAATTAAGTTAGTTAATTTCTTGCAAAGAAAATGCCAAGTTATTGATATGGAAAATGAAAGTAAAAAAATGCCATAAAATGAAAGTAAAAATATGCCTTAAAATGAAAGTAAAATGCTATTAAAATAAAAGTGTAAAGATGCCATAAAGTGAAAACTATGAACCCAATCATAAAATTAATAAAAATTAAAATGATAAAAATATAGTAATTATAAATATAAAAAGAAGCAAAAAAGATATGCCACAAACAAAAAATATTTCAATGCAAGCATTGTATCAATAATAGGAAAAAAATAAGTTAGGAATAAAAATAAGTATGATTAATTAAAAATATTAAAAGGAGAAGAAAAATAAATGTGCCATCAAATAATAAATTTTAAATACAAGAATTTCAATAAGTACCAAAAATGAAAAAACAATTTTAATTGTAAGTAAAATTAGAATTAATTAGAAATATACAAAGATCAAGAAAAAATAAAGATGCCATAAAAAGAGAAATTTCAAAGGCAAGCATTTCGTAAAATACCAAAAATTATATGAATTTATTTTTAATTAGGATTAAAATTAGGATTAATTAAAAATATACAAACATAAAAAAAAAATTGTCGTATAACTAGAAATTTTATTTGCAAGCATTTTATGTTATACATGCCAAAAATAAAAAAGTGAAATTATGAGTGAAATTACTGTTAAAATTAAAAAACTAAAGGGGAAAATATCCCAAGAATTTTTTTTTTATATTCACTCATCTAGTTAGTCCATTCGGTTGACCTAAAATGAAAATGATGACCGATGAAGAATATAAGGCAACTAAGTCATATATTCTTCTCAATTGCCGTGAAGTAACAAAATATGTTGAGTAAGTTAAAATCTATAATTTCTATTTAGTAATTAAATTATGGGTAATTTACAATTTAGTTTCTAAGATTTGCCTAAATTAATGATTTAGTCCCTGTAGTTTGAGAAATGAGTTCTTTAGTTTTGAGGTTTACTTCCGTTACACTAATTGATCATTCAGTCCATTTTTTTTTACATTTTTCTATTAAAAAAGCCTAAAATAAATAAAAACAAAAAATAAATTTCAATACAAAAATTACCCCTAGTGAGCTCTCACCACTCACCTCTCTCTGCCACTTTTGCCAAGCTTTCCCCTGTTGAAGCACTTAAGCTTCAAACTCTTCCTCATGGTTTAGATCTTCCAATTCAACAAAGACCCATCATTTTGCTTCTCAAGCTTTAGTTATCAGAGTGGTTCTTGCGATGGCGGCCAGAGAACTGTTGTTGCGAGGCTTGAAGCTTGTTGTAGTTATGGCCTTTCTGCAGTTGAAGCTCGTTGTCACCACCAAGCTTATCGCTGATCTAATTGCACCTACGTACACTAAGGAATTCACTAACTCTAGCATTGCACGTTCTTATTCTCCAATGTTGTTTAGCTCTCTCATGAGCTCAAGTCAATCATAATTGATCCTTATGAGCCCATCCACTCTACTTCACCATTTCACCACCATCGTTAGCCCACTCGATATCTTCTCTAATAAAACCCACTTCAAGAAAAGCTGGAGGACACCACACTTCTTGTTTTCCTCTTTATCTCTCTGTTTTAGACATGACAAGGTAAGTTTTTGAGGTTAATTGGAAATTATTGATTCAATCTCATAAAATTTTTTTGATATTTTGATGGAAATTATCTTATCGGGTGTTGAGAAATTTAAAATTGAACTTAAAAATCCAAAATTTTATTGTTTTTGTCTATGGGTTTCATTTTTTACTGCCCAAATTTTGGTTTTGAAATATGTTTTTCTAGTGTTGATTATGATGAGAATGGATGATGGTGATGCTAATTATGATGATGGTTTGCTAGATTTTCTACTATTGAGAGGTATCCAATTAAGGAATTTGCAAAATGGCACTTTCAATTTTAAATTGTAATTATAAAACTTCCACAAAGGAAATAGTTTTGTGTTTTATTTTAATCATTTACAGGGTCTATTTGTTTTTGGCGATGCACTTTCATTTTCCCCCTAAATTTATCTTTGTGAATGGAAATGACAGATGGTATTATTCACATTTACTTTGATTAGGTGCTAAAGCATATAAATGTTACTACATGGCTTGGCTTATTAGTGGAAAATTTAATTGTAAATAAAAAACATTTTAGATTTTTTCATAAATTTTTGACAGAAAATTTGATAGAAGGACCAAATTATGTAATAAAAGTAAATCTTAGGGACTACATAACGCATTTTTCAAACTATAGGGACTAACTCATTAATTTAGGTATACCTTAGGGACTAATCATAAATTACCCTTAAATTATTTAAATTGTTCAAATCATACTCATTCTTTTCCTATTTCATGAAGGTATATATTGAAATGTTAAAGCAAAATATCCCAAATATATCAGCAAATAATATAAATGTGACTATTAAGGATAGATTTTGCTGATAAGTTCAAGTCATATGTGAGTATAAAGTCATATCTTTTATAGTTTTTAAATTTTTTTTTTTTCAGTTGTTGAAAATTATAAACTTTAAATTTATTTGTTTTACATCTTATATGCTAGTGATATTGCAAATGGTATCACAAAATCAATTTATTGTTGACCTTGCTAAGGTTCTATTATGCTCTATAATGATGTATCCTGTGTACTTTGTGAATAGATACAAGTTTCACATTGAAAAACATAGTTCTAATAGATCATCAATCAATATTAGGGTCTGTATAAAGGATTCTAATTGTAGCGAGAACGCATATGACTACTATGGTTGATTAATTAAGGTAATGCAATTAGAATACCTTGCACTTCCCATTAAGAGAACAATATTATTCAAATGAGCTTGATCCAATGCCAAATTTGGCGATCATTATAATCTTATTGAAATTAACCACAAGCAAAGGTTTAATAAATATGATATGCAAGTTTGTCAGATATATTATGTTTTTTATCTATCTCTATGATGAGATAAAGCTGATTGATGGGTGGTATGTAAAATTAAAGCTATATTTAGTTGCAGAGATTAAGGATGGGTCTCAAATTAAGACATCATCTAAAGCACCATTCCAAGAGGATAATGTTAGTTTGCATCGTATCAAGATTTGCGACAACAAGCCATCTGAATCTTTAAAAAATCCAAATGAATCATTTGTTGATTTGAATGAATAAGATAATGATTTAGATGAGGAATTTAAGTTCAAATTAGAATCTAAATCAATATATGATATCATTGATGAGAATGATGTAGAAGGAATTAATTTTGAATACTTGTAATTTTTTTTATTTTAATTATGCATTTTAACTCTTACAATTATATTTGAATAATTGTAACTTATTTGAATATTATTCTTACTGTTACTCTTATATTTTTTTTATGCTGTTACATATAATATATTTACATAATATATTATATTGATTACTGTTTGCCCTTATGCATTAAGAAGGGGGGTTGAATTGGTGGAAAATTAAAAAATAGATAGAAAGAGATAGGGAAGGAGAATGAACACAATCAATTTTATAGTGGTTTGGGTATTAACGAACCCTGCATCCACTCCTCAATCTCAATTGGGTATTCTACTACTAGATGATACTTACAAGGAGTTTCAAGCTTACTCCAAACTTACAATGTGTTTCTAATGGCTCACACACAATCCTTACAAGTGTTTTCCTTATGCTCACACTTAAACCTATATAAGTGTTTTCTAATGGCTCACTCTCAACCCAACAATATGTGTTTTCAAGGCTAACACTTAACCCTTTGAGCTATTAATGCTCTTACAACAACCAAATGATAACAAGTAAGAGGTAAGGCTTTGAGAATTAAAATTGCAAGAGTTTGGCTTAAATGAAAGTTGTTGGATACTAAATTAGGGTTTTTGGAGGGGGTATTTATAGCTTCTTCCCTTCAAATTCCCATTACAAAGAGATACCAAGAAGGATTCTCACAATAGCCATAATATCTTGCATTAAATGCATTGTCAGAGCTAGGTCACGGTTGCTAAGCATTTTTTGTGGTCGCGACTCCTTTTTCATAGTAGCAACTCATATTTCATGGTCGTGATCTTCATAATTCATAATGGCTAGATCACACATGGCATCTTCTCGTTGGTTTTTCAACTATCCATTACAAGCTGTGAATGCTGTATGAATTTCGCAGTCGCGACTTATGATTTGTGGTTGTAAATCAGGTATCGCGCCCAGTCGCAATCGCGACTAAGGTTGCGATTCTCTCTGAGTCTCGAAGCTAAAAAATGAACAATTTGTCTTTTGGTTGTCTTGGTTGTGAAATCATGGTCGCGGTCGTGATTTAGTGGTCGCGGTTATGACTTTTCTATCTTGGGCATGACTTAGAAGCCAACTTATATACTTTGGGAGATTTTGATTTCCTTTCAATTTCAATTAATAAATATGATATATTCTGCAAAACAAACACTTGAACAAACATTAGATAACCTTCAATTTGATTAACAAGATCAAAATAGAGATTGACTAAGTTTTGAAATAACTTAGGTCAACAATCTCCCTCTTTTTGATTTTGACAATCAAATTAAACTTAAATATAAAATAGAAGTTAAATGTGAAATATCATTCAATTCATCAAGAGTTCTCCCCTTAAATTTATACATCAAATGAAAAGAAATATAATCAAGTGAAAACAAATGTAAAATATAATCAAGTGATGTTTATTTGAGTTTATTTAAGTTCTATGTTTCTCTCCAATTGGCAATATCAAAAATAAATATAAAAAATATATTGCAAAGGGAACAAAACAAAGAATAAACAAGATAAAAATAGAGAAAATAGATAATTGTATTAATTTGAAATTGATTGATGCCACATTACAATGTATGAAAAATAGAAGGAAGAAAATTTGAAACAAAGCAAAAGAAACAAAAGAAATAAGAAATTTTAAGAGAAAATCTAAGAATCTCCTCCATCTTCTCCATCTTTGGGTTCCTCTTCTTCTTGATGAGGGGCCTCTTCTTGTGTCTTCTCCTCTTCTTCTTCACTAAGTTGCCAATCTTAGAGGTTGCGTTGAGGAAGATACATGTGACCTTGCATATCAAATATGTCTTGGTGAATGTGGTCTAAAAGAGAGAGTCTCCTCAAGACTTTTTGAAGAAGGCAATTGGTCTCATCTTGAGGTTGAGATGGAGGGGCAATAGGTGCTATGGTTGACTAGGTTCACCTACCACCACCCTTGATCTTTTCCTAGTCCTCTCTTGGATTCCAACATCTCTAAAAAGATAATCATATTTCCCTTCCTTTTCTTTCAATGCCTTGGCATTGATCAAGTCAATGAGGTATTTTTTGATTGGTTTTTAGAGAATGGCTATGTTGGGTGGAGTAAGAGCCCTAAGATGTTTGGCTATTGTAGAAATGTGGGAAGAGAGGAGAATGGTGCCTTTTTTTTTTTTTATTAAAGAAAGGTGAAGGAATTGATCTACAAGAAACCTAGCAGTTTGAATTGGTTTTCCTTTGACAAGACCATATAGGAAGAAGAGATCTCTTTGGGAAACCTTTTCATTTCCATCCCCTCTAGCATTGATGGTGAGGGTGACAATCCTATGAAGAAGCCAAAGAGAGAGTGTCTTGATGTGTTTGGCTAGGAAGGATTTTGGATCGAATTTTGGCTCAATGGAAATTTTGGTCGAAAAAGAGTTGAGGTGAAGAGAGAAATCATGATAGTGTAGGCACCCTCAATTTGGAAGCCAAAGATGTAGTAAGATCACTAAGACAAAGCTCATAAAGGTGACCAAAAAATCGAAAATCTATGGCATAATAGCCGCGGGTAGGATGAAGTTTTTTGTGGACAACTAGGGTGGCAAGGAATTCCCTTGTTCGCTCATCATACCCATCTTCATCTACAAAAACAAATTGCCCCCATTCTAAATTTTTGAGGTAGCCAATGATGCTATCCTTAATTCCTAAAGTTTTGAGACACACTAAGGAAGGAATTTTCGAGGGTAAGATAGTTTTCTCTTGAATCCTAAGAAAATTTTGCTTTTCCTCTTGTGGTAAGATAGTTTTCTCTTGAATCCTAAGAAAATTTTGCTTTTCCTCTTGTGTAATACCCCTCATGAGTTCAGGAGGAGAGGGTTAAGAGGAGGTTTGGACTTCTTTCCCTTTTCTAGAGGGTCTCCTTGAAGCCATTGATGGAGAAGTAGATGGAGAATGAGAAGAAAATTGAAAGTAAAATGAGAGGAGAGTTAGAGAGAGTAAGGTTTAAGCTTAGAAAGGAGTTTGGAGATGTTTGAGAATAGTTAAACTTGAAATAGGGGGGTATATATAGGCAAAAATGGGCTGAAAAAGGGTCAAAAACAGCTAGTTTTTGCATTAAATTGATTTTTGCCCATTGAAAAATGGCTAGTTTTAAATGCTGCTAAAACTCTGTTTCGCGACCGCTAATTTTGAAAAAATTAAACATCGCGTTCGCGATTTTATTATCACAAGTAGGATTTCGGAACTCAAAGATAATAGCTATAAATTTTAAATTTCGTGACTGCTAATTTTATGTCGCGACTGCGAATTTTAAAAAGACAGAAATTCTTGAAGGAATTTGAATGCAATGCAATTGGCATTATAGTTCAAGATTAAAATGAATATAATTATATATTCAACAAACTATGATAAAATAAATTATTGAAAATTAATTTCAAGCAATTTGGATTAAATATACCAAAAATCAACTAGAAATATACCAAAATACAGTAAGTCAAGTAATTGAGGTTAAATATACCAAAAATAAACCATAAAGCAACCAACATGCAACCAAAGTGCAGAAGGAAAAAAATTTAAATTTAAATGACTTAAGGATCACCTTAATTCAAGAATTAAAAAAAAATTAAAGATAAATGTCATAACATGCATAAAATTTTAATGCAAATGAAAACTTTATGTAATTTTGAAAATCTAAGGCAATGAGCTCCCATTAAGCATGCCAATTTCCTTTTTTATGAAATTTAATCTTTCTTTATTTAGGAGTTTTGTGAAAATATCAGCAAGTTGGTTAGTTGTATCAATAAATTCTAACACAACATAACCATTTTACACATGATCTCTTAAGAAATGATGCCTAATGTCTATATGCTTACTCCTAGAATGTTGGATGCGATTTTTGGAAAGATTTATGGCACTTGTGTTATCACATTTGATGGGAATGTGATCAATCACTTGACCATAGTCCTTGAGTTGTTGTTTCATCCAAAGAACTTGAGTGCAACAACAACCTGCCGCCACGTATTCCGCTTCGGCAGTGGACAAGGCTACCAAAACTTGTTTCTTACTAAACCATGAAACTAAACATTTACTAAGAAAATGACAAGTTTTGGAAGTGCTTTTTCTATCAAGCAAGCTACTGGCATAATCCGCATCCGAAAAACCAATTATTATAAAAAATGAATTTCTAGGATACCAAAGCCTTGAGTGCAATGTGCCATGTAAATATTTCAAAATTCTTTTAACTGCATGCAAATAAGATTCTTTAGGACAAGATTGAAAACGTGCACACAAACAAACACTATACATTATATCGGGTCTAAATGTTGTAAGGTAGAGAAGAGAACCAATCATACCTTGATATTTCTTCTCATCTATAGGCTAACCTTTTTCATCTTTATCAAGTTTAGTTGATGTGCTCATTGGAGTCTTGCTACTTTTGCAACCATCCATGCCAAACTTCTTGAGAAGCTCTCTTGTATATTTAGATTGGTTAATGAAGATGCCATCTTTGCATTGCTTGATTTGTAGTCCTAGGAAGAACTTGAGCTCACCCATCATGCTCATCTCAAATTCCCTAGTCATACACTTGGCAAATTCTTCACAAAGATGTTCATTAGTAGCACCAAATACAATATCATCAACATAAATTTGAACAATTAAAGTGTCATTTTTGTGCCATTTTACAAAAAGTGTTGTGTCAACTTTGCCCTTAACAAAATCATTTTTCAAAAGAAATGTACTTAGACTTTCATACCAAGCTCTAGGAGCTTGTTTCAAACCATACAAGGCCTTGGTTAATTTAAAGACATGATTGGGAAGTTCATGATGTTCAAAACCGAGGGGTTGCTCAACATAAACTTCCTCCTTGATAAATCCATTTAAAAAAGTACTTTTAACATCCATTTGAAAAAGTTTAAAATCCATATGACATGCATAAGCAAGTAAAATTCTAATAGCCTCTAATCTTGCTACTGGAGCATAAGTTTCATCATAATCAATGCCTTCCTCTTGGTTGTGCCCTTTGGCAACCAATCTAGCCATATTCCTATTGATGAAACCATGCTCATCTATCTTATTTCTATAATCCCATTTACATCCAATAATGGGATGATCTTTAGGTCTAGGAACAAGTTCCCAAACTTTGTTTCTCTCAAATTGGTTGAGTTCCTCTTGCATAGCAATCACCTAACTCTCATCATAAGAGCCTCATCAATGGTCCTTTACTCAATTTGAGAAACAAAAGCAAAATTATTATTTAAGGCTTTATAATGAGATCTAGTACTTACTCCCTTAGATGGATCACCTATGATTTACTCCTTGGGATGATTCTTGGGGTGTCTCCACTACTTAGGAAGTTCTTGAACATCTTCCTCTTATGGATTTGATTGATCCTCATGATCTTGTTGGTTTTCCACTTGGTCCTCAACTTCCTTTAGAGTCTCATCTTAATCCAATCTAAGCTTTTCAAATTCACCTACAAGATCATCAAGAACACTACCTTTCCCAAGATCAAGTTTACTAGATTCATCAAATACAACATTCATAGACTCTTCAATTACCATAGTCTTTTTGTTAAAGACTCTATAAGTTTTACAAGTGGTGGAATATCCTAAGAAAATGCCTTCATTGACTTTAGAAGCAAATTTCCCAAGGTTATCCTTGGTATTTAATATGTAGCACTTGCAACCAAAAACTCTTAGATATGAAATCTTAGGCTTTCTTTCATTCCATAACTCATAAGATGTTTTATTCAAAATGGATCTTTTAAAAACTCTATTTCAAATGTAACATGAAGTGTTAATGGCTTCCACCCAAAAATAAGTTGGTAAACCATATTCATTAAGCATGGTTCTAGCCATTTCAATCAAGGTTCTATTTTTCCTTTCTACAACACCATTTTGTTGAGGTGTCCTAAGAGAGAAACAATTATGCGAAATTCCATGTTCAATGCAAAAATTTTTAAAAAATTCATTTTCAAATTCTTTTCCATGATCACTTCTAATTGTGGAAATGAAGTAGCCTTTCTCATTTTGAACTCTTTTTGCAAAACTTTTAAATGCATCAAAAGCATCACTCTTATGAGTTAAGAAACTAACCCAAGTGAATCTAGAGTAGTCATCAATAAGCACATAGGTATACATTTTTCCACCTAAACTAGCAACTCTACTAGGTCCAAACAAATCAATATGAATAAGTTGAAGAGGTTTAGAAGTACTTGCAATATTTTTTGATTTGTAGGATGAATTATGTTGCTTTCCCATTTGACAAGGTCCACATGTCTTGTCCTTTGAGAATTTGATCTTTGGAAGTCCTTCAACAAGCTCATCCTTGCAAAGGCTATGACGAAACTCCATGCTTGCATGTCCAAGCCTTCTATGCCAAAGCCAAGATTTATTGTTAATAGATATGAAACACTTGACATCTTGGTTAGCCAAATCATCTAAGTCAATCATGTACGTATTGCCCTCCCCCTCACCCTTAAACACTACAGTGTCATTAACTAAAGTGGTGACAATGCATGCTTTAGAGCCAGAGGTGACTTTAATACCCTTATTACATAATTGACTTACACTAAGCAAGTTAAATTTTAAACCATCAACTAAAAGAACATTTTCAATAAGAGAAAGATTGTTCTTACTAATGGTGTGAATGCCAACTATCTTACAGTAAACCCTCAAATTTGTACCTCCTGATTCAGCTGCAGCTTGACACCTACTAGGAATAGGGCGCTACGCATACGGTTGTCCCGCTAGTCTGTTAGCGGGCAGGGGTCAAGGGGGCAGCGCCCCGTCAAAAAAATAAATTTCCTGAATCTTTCCTCCTATAGTCGACTGCTTTTTAGTCACGAACCCACAGGATCAAACCGAGCTTGAATCAGAACTGAAATGGGCCTGAAACAGATGAAAACAGGTCAAACCGCACGAGTTGCGCTCTGTTGTCTGGGAAGCATGCTTGCTGTGCCGCCCAGAAGGAGGCACACACTTGGTACCGCTGGCAGGGTGGCACTCCTACCGTGCCGCTACAGGCAACACTGAAATGGTGCCGGCGGCACTCCTGCCGTGCCGCCTGGATGGCCGGTGCGTCGGCCGTGCCGCCCCTGCCGCTAGCGCCGCGCTGACACTGCCGTCCATACCGCCGGCTCCTCCTCTGGCAGCTCTATAAATAGGAGCATCCTCCATCCTCATTTAGAATGATTTCCAATGACTTCCAAGGCATTCTAAAGCAATTCAAGAGTTTTCAAAGTAGTTGAGGCATATTTCAAAGCACATTTTTGTTCTTATACTCACACACTTGTTATTTCTAGATCCAGATTCCAAGCTTCCTTTGAATTCAAGGTGCAGTTAAGATCCGGAGCAAAGCTCATTCCATTTTTTCGAAAGCCAAGAAAAGCAAAGGTATAATCCCTTTCTTATTTTAAAGTTCCAAATTCAGATCTAGAATTCTCTTTAGGTCTAAAACTGAAAAGATCTAAAACTTATTAATTTAAGAATCAGAATTCAGTTAATAAGCAAACCAACACATTTCTAAAACCCCTCCTTCGCAAGAAGGGAGAACTGCGTGGGGTTTGATTCCTATTCAATAGGATACGCAGGCTGCCAATCTGAAGGGCATCAACTCCAAAATCTTTTATCAATATTGTTTTCCTTTCTTTTTATTTTGATTTATTTGTACCAATTTTTTATTTATGATTTTATTTTTTAGTTTGAGGAATGTGTGCTTTTCCTAGTACCCATAAGGGTTAGAGAAAAGATCCTCTTTATTTCATTTGTTTTGAAATTGTAATAATTAAGTAGGATTTATCTTGCCTTTTTATTATTGCCATTCCATCACATCATATATATATATATATATATATATATATATATGATGTGATGGAATGGCAATAATAAAAAGGCAAGATATATATATATATATATATATCTGTTTATTCATCATTATATTCTTGTTCATGCATACACAAAAATTCATTTTTTTAAGAGTTATTTTGCATTTTTAGCCAAACTAAAGAAAATAACATTTCTTAGTTGTGTAATTGCCAAAACCTGATCCCCGAGCCCTTCTTGGTCACTCATGGATTGGTGCATTTTCCATTGGGATAAATCAAATTTTGGAGTCAACTGTGTTGGGTTTTTTTTTTAATTTTCCCAATTAAAATAAATAAATTAAAGTGGCGACTCACTTTTCAACTGTCACATTACCAAAATCAATTTTCCAAACTCACAGTGAGTTCCAATCGTGGAGTTTCTCCCGAAGAGCATTTTGATCCCTCGGTAGATCGGACCGGCGCTCAAGTGAGGCCCCATAGTTGGCGACTCGACTGGGGATAAAAATCTTTTTCAAATAAAAGTTAAAATGGATTACTTTTGGTAAAATGCCAAGTTTGGCTTTAAATACAAAATAACTCTTTCATGCATCACTACATTGGACTCCTTGTCCAAAAAACCCTAGTTTCCTAGGAAAACAAAGGATAGAAAGTAACATTAAGTGGGCAACCTTCCTTAGGTCTACTTGCCGATAGTAAAATCATCCAGCCCACAATGTATGCTCTAATCCTTTTAGAGGTGTAATGAGTATGCACATACCATTGGACCCATGCGAGGCTCCTTGTCTCACATGTGGTTAGGTATATCGCATCTCTAGTATGATGGGTTCCCTTCAAACCACCCTAACCCTTTCATGTAATGACTTATAAAACCTTTCTTTAGGATTATATGCGCCATAATACTGAACTTGGTATGTCGTTATCATAAAACCTTTTCATTCATGCATACATGCATGCATAGCTTGAACCTTATGAAGAGTCAAGAACCTATCCAAACACCTTCACGCCCGAAACCCATGGTCCATCTAACCCATGGTCAACACTTAAAACCCAAAACCCATGGTCCACCTAAACCCATGGTCAACACCTAAAACCCAAAACCCATGGTCCATCAAACCCATGGTCAACACCCAAAACCCAAAACCCATGGTTCACCTAAACCTATGGTCAAAATCCAAAGCCCATGGTCCACCTAAACCCATGGTCAAAACTTGAAACCCATGGTCCACCTAAACACATGGTCAGTACACAAAGCCCATGGTCCACCTAAACCCATGGTCAAAGCCCAAAACTCATGGTTCACCCAAAACCATGGTCCAATCCTATCTAAACCCATGTCAAATTCATGGTAAAAACAAACCCATCTATGGTACCCTCATCCTTTTCCATAATTCTTATCCAAGCTAAACACTGACATAGCTTTATCTTTCATAATTCTTACCAAAGCTAAATACTAACCTAGCTTTCATCTTTCATAACTCTTACCCAAGCTAAACACTAATCTAGTTTTCATCTTTCATAGTCCTTACCCAAGCTAAACACTAATATAGTATTATCCACAACCATCCTTACTAAAGCTAACTACTGACTTAGCGTCACTTTTATCCTTACCCAAACGAAATGCTAACTAGGTTTCATCTCCTACATTACTATCCAAACCCATGGCCCATCTATGCCCATGATCTAGTCAAACCCATTACCTAACTATCACCAAACCCATGGTCTGCCCAACTCCATGGTACATCCATACCCAATCACAAAACCCATGGTCACTCTATCTTTAAGCCCATGGTAAACCATTCATAAATCACAATCCCAATCACGCAAAGCTAAATTCTGATCTAGCCACTCAAAGCTAAATTCTGATCTAGCCACTCAAAGCTAAAATCTAACCTAGCCACCCCAAGCTAAATTCTAACCTAGCCACTCAAAGCTAAAATATGATCTAGCCACCCAAAGCTAAAATCTAACCTAGCTCCCTTAGCTAAATATATACCTAGCTAACATCATACACCTTTACTCTCATCTTTACCCATCACAAGACACTGTCATCCATTGTCATTAAACCTAAGGTCCTTTGGTTTGTCACACCTCAACATAACCCTTTTTTCCAAAGCTGGATACTAACCCAGTTCCTTTTCCCTTGCAAAGGTTGACAAAATGTCTATTGTCAGAGATGAAGTCACTGCTACCAGAATTGATGAAATCTTTGACGAGCTTCTTGCTAAGCTCTCTAAACACCAAGATACTATGATGAAGAGGTAACAAGCTCTTTTCCAAGACATGCTCAAGGCCCAAAGGAGGGCTATCATGGAAGATGTCCGTACCTTGATGGAACAAACCTCCCTAATCCAAGGTTCAACTGACCCAAAACTACCCAAATCAGACCTAAAACCCGCTCTTTATCCCTTATGGATTCACTTCTAGGGTTGATTCCAAAGACAAAGAGCCTACAAACACTGACATCATTCCACCACTACCTATTCCATCACCTGAATTCCTCATAAACGACTCACTCTATCAACCCATGGTAGTTCAACCACCAAATTTCACCCCTACTCTCACTTCCTGACCCGCGGATCCTTTCCAAAGGAAGGAAGTCAACCCTGAAATCAAAGCCTTCATGGAAAAAGTGAAGCACATGGAAAAAATGATGAAAAATCTGAAGAAGAAAGAAAACCTAGTTGATACAGACTCCTTAAGCTTATTTCCCAATGCAAGAGTTCCACCAAAGTTCAAGATGCCGAATTTGGACAGATTTAATGGTACCACTTGCCCTAAGATCCATTTAAAGATGTATGTGGGGGCAATGCATCCCTTTGGTATCAACAATGAGCTCCTTGCTCAACTCTTTCAACAAACTCTTACTGATCCTGCCCTAAAATGGTTCATTAACTTGGATGATACCCAAAAACAGACTTGGGAGGACATTTGCAAGGCATTTGTTGAACAGTACCACTACAATAGTGAAATGGACATTACAAGAAAGGACTTATAAACCACAAAGCAACTTCCAGATGAATCCTTCTCTATTTTCCTTACAAGGTGGAGGGCTAAAGCTACTCAAATGGTAAACAGGCCAACTGAGCAAGAACAAGTAGATATCATTGTCAAGAATTTACTTCCCGCATATAAAGCCCATTTGTTAACACAATACTTATCCACCTTTAGAGCTTTAGTTGCAACTGCATCAAAAGTTGAGGATTGCATCCAAAGTCAATCATTTCAAGCTGAATTCCCCACCACCAACCTGAACAGTGATGAGGAATCTAGTTCTAACTCAACCCTACCTTACCTTAGCCCTAGAAGGCATGTCATGAAGTAAGTTCAAGTTTAGCTAATCTGACCTATCTGAAATTGAATTCCAAGTCTAAACCTGAGTCCAAGTCTGAGTCCAAACCTGAATCAGAGTCTGTCATCTTATTTTTTCCTTATTCACGTAGACCATAGCAGTTTCTTTTATCTTCTTGCAATAAATTTTCCTTTGTAGTAATGCACATATATTTTCTTTTCATCTTCCTTGTTTAGTCCAGCATGGTTGAGCCATGAAAAAAAAAAGAAAAAGAAAAAGAGGAAAAAAGAGAGAAATGAACAAACAGTCAAATCCACCATTATTTGCACATGAGGTGCCATCAACAATTGCACCTAATCAAAAAAGGTCAAATAGTTGAAGCATAAAGAGCAAATCAAATGGAATTACCTATTGCACATTAGGTAATCAAACAATGCACCTCAACAAGGTTAACAAGTTCATAAAAGACCTTTGTCAAATCTAGAATTCAAAGGCTAGGGCCCCTCAAAGCAGCAGCCCAAATCATGATGGAATGTTTTCTCCTAAATGCAAGCTTACTAAGCTGAAAACCTAAAAAGGGCAGCTTAGGCAAAAGTTAGAGCTGAGAAAGAGAGAGAGAGAGAGAGAGAGAGAGAGAGAGAGAAAGCTCATCCAAGTCATCTTTCCTCATGTCCAAAGTTGTCAATTTGTCATCCTTCCTAACTAGAGGTTTATTCTCTAAAGGATATACAATCTTCTATGCTCTTATCCTGTAATGGGGGCCTGTCTTCCCAAGAATGTCATCATCTGTCAATCTGTGCCGTCGCTTAGCTCAAAGAGCTAAGGCACAATCCCTCATAAATTTCTCCAGTCTATCACATCCTTATCTCTCATTTGGAAGTATGATTCCCAATTTATCTTCTTTCACTAGCCCTTTAGCCATTCCTAAGGGCTCTTTGTGTCAACTAATGCAATTTACAATTAAGTGTCACTCTAAGAGTCTCTTCAATCTCAAACAATAAGAAAAGCTTGACTTGCTCTTTTCTATGATTCATGCTACAAAAAGCAAAATCATACAACCTCCATGATTCTTTTCAGAAGTTTCAACCTACCTTCAAACCAAAAAGCCTTCATTAAGAAGCCCAAATCCGAAAGCCTTCATGAAGAAGCACATAAACCAAAAGCCTTCATCAAGAAGCCTAAACCAAAAGCCTTCATTAAGAAGCCTATATCCCAAAAGCCTTCATCAAGAAGCCTAAACTAAAAGCCTTCATCAAGAAGCTTAAATCCTAAAAGCCTTCATCAAGAAGCCTAAACCAAAAGCCTTCATCAAGAAGCTTAAATCCCAAAAGCCTTTCAAATGGATTTCCTTCACCAGACCTTCCCTCCTCCCAAAAAGCCTTCCCCATAAAGCCCACTCCCAAAAAGCCTTCACCATAAAGCCCACTCCCAAAAGGCCTTCATTTGTGAAGCCTATGATCTCCTTTAAGGCAAAATCAGAATTAAGCCTTTCAAATGGATTTCCTTCACCAGACCTTTCCTCCTCCGAAAAAGCCTTCCCCATGAAGCCCACTCCTAAAAAGCCTTCACCATGAAGCCCACTCCTAAAAGGCCTTCATTTGTGAAGCCTATGGTCTCCTTTAAGGCAAAATTAGATTAAGCCTTTCAAATGGATTTCCTTCACCAGACCTTCCCTCTTTAGCCAAGACCTTTCCCTACAAGGACTAATCATCAATGGGCAAACTGAGTCGAGCCACCCATGTTGACATTCCCACACCCATCGTCTTTCAGGGACATAGCCTTCTCTAAATCTAAAACCAAAGCCAAACAAATAGCTTTGATCTTATTCCTCCTAATACCAAAGCCGAACAGATAGCTTTGATCCCCATCCTTTTTAACACTAAAGCCAAAACAGATAGCTTTGATCTTAGCTTTTCCCAACACCAAAGCTGAATAGATAGCTTTGATCCCAATCCTTCTAACACCAAAGTCGAACAGATAGCTTTGATCCCTACTTTTCTAACATCAAAGCCAAACAGATAGCTTTGATCCTATTCCTCCTAACATCAAGGCCAAATAGATAGCTTTGATCCCAACTCTCCCAACCACCAAAGTCGAACAGATAGCTTTGACCTTAATCCTTCTAACCACCAAAGCCAAACAGATAACTTTCATCCCAATCTTCCTAAACATCAAAGTCAAACAGATAACTTTGATCATAATTTCCCCAATAGTAGGGTCGAACAGATGGCCTTGCTAAACCAATTTGAATTCCTTAGGTGGACCAAATCTCCAAATCTTTCAAAGTCTAGGCAGAATAGATAGCCTTGATTAAAATTCACTAGAGCATCTTTATCTCCAAACAATTAGGCTGGACATATAGCCTTAATTGAAGATCACCATTCTCACATCCAACGCCAAGGTCAAACCAATAGCCATTGACAAAACCTCATTTATCCTATGGGCCCTCTCCTAACAGGTTCATATCTTTAGACCTTGTTTGTCCTTTATAAGGTTTAGTTTACATAAAGCATGAATGTCCTCATGCATGATAAGCACAAGCAGGTATCAGAAGCCCAAAGTCTAACATGGTATAACCCAGAACCTGACATGGTACAGCCTAGAATCTGATATGGCAAAAGAATATATAAGCCAAAAATCTGATGTTGCAAGAGCACAAGCCCAAAGTCTGACATGGCATCTCTTCACAGGGTTCATTGTCATCAGAATCGCCTTTTTCTTAAAGCCAATTTTGATGAGGGGGCAACTGTGAACCCTTAAATTTGTACCTCCTGATTTGGCTGCAGCTTGACACCTATTAGGAATAGAGCGCTACGCATACGGCGGTCCCGCTAGCCAGTTAGCGGGCAGGGGTCAAGGGGGCAGTGCCCTGTTGAAAAAATAAATTTCCTGAATCTTTCCTCCTTTAGTCGACTACTTTTCAGTCACGAACCCATAGGATCAAACCGAGCTCGAATCGGAATTGAAACGAGCCCGAAACGGATGGAAATAGGTCAAACCACACGAGTGGTGCTCTGTTATCTGGGAGGCACGCTTACTGTGCCTCCCAGAAGGAGGCACACACTTGGTGCTACTGGCAGGGCGGCACTCTTGCTATGATGCTACAGGCGGCACCGAAATGGTGCCGGCGGCACACCTGCCGTGCCGCCCGGACGGCCGGGGCGTCAATCATGCCGCCCCTATCGTCGACGCTGCTCCGGCGCCGTCGTCCATACCGCCGGCTCCTCCTCTAGCAGCTCTATAAATAGGAGCATCCTCCAGCCTCATTTGGCATGATTTCCAATGACTTCCAAGGCATTCTAAAGCAATTCAAGAGTTTTCAAAGCAGTTGAGGCATATTTCAAAGCACATTTTCGTTCTTATACTCACACACTTGTTGTTTCTAGATCTAGATTCCAAGCTTCCTTTGAATTCAAGGTGGAGTTAAGATCCAGAGCAAAGCTCATTCCATTCGTTCGAAAGCCAAGAAAAGCAAAGGTATAATCCCTTTCTTATTTTAAAATTCTATTCAGATCTAGAATTCTCTTTAGGTCTAAAACTGAAAAGATGTAAAACTTATTAATTTAAGAATCAGAATTAAGTTAATAAGCAAACTAACGCATTTCTAAAACCCCTCCTTTGCAAAAAGGGAAAACTGCGTGGGGTTTGATTCCTATTCAATAGGATACGCAGACTGCCAATCTAAAGGGCATCAACTCAAAAATCTTTTATCAATATTGTTTTCCTTTTTTTTTATTTTGATTTATTTGTACCAATTTTTTATTTATGATTTTATTTTTTAGTTTGAGGAATGTGTGTTTTTCCTAGTACCCATAAGGGCTAGAGGAAAGATCCTCTTTATTTCATTTGTTTTGAAATTATAATAATTAAGTAGGATTTATCTTGCCTATTTATTATTGCCATTCCATCACATCATATATATATATATATATATATATATATATATATATCTGTTTATTCATCATTATATTCTTGTTCATGCATACACAAAAATTCATTTTTTTGAGAGTTATTTTGCATTTTTAGCCAAACTAAAGAAAATAACATTTCTTAATTGTGTAATTACCAAAACCTGATCCCCGAGCCCTTCTTGGTCACTCATGGATTGGTGCATTTTCCATTGGGATAAATCAAATTTTGGAGTCAACCGTGTTGGGTTTTCTTTAATTTTCCCAATTAAAATAAATAAATTAAAGTGACAACTCACTTTTCAACTGTCACATTACCAAAATCAATTTTCCAAACTCACAGCGAGTTCCAATCGTGGAGTTTCTCCCGAAGAGCATTTCGATCCCTCGGCAGATTGGACCGGTGCTCAGGCGAGGCCCGACACTTACCTTTGGCATTGTTACCAAATGTGATGTTTCCACCTCTCTTTTCTTTCAAATTTGTGAAGAGGCTTGCATTTCTGGTCATGTGTCTTGAACATCCACTATCTACATGTCACTTGTTCTCCTTGGTAGTGGATTTGAGACACACCTATAAGAAAAGATTAATCATCTCATTTTAGGTACCCAAATATACTTGGATCCTTAGGGGTTAGCCTTGGAAGGGTTCTCAAGCTTGAGTTGAGCCTTCCTTATAACAAAATACATTTATATG
>CANTUT010001498.1:62500-158438 GCA_947687605.1 Reutealis trisperma
AGCATTAATGTACTGAAACAAGCTAACTAAGAAAAATACAAGCCAAAAATTCAAAGTTCAATACTTAACCCACTCATACACTTAACATGCAACTCATAACACATATATACACATAATACTCATTTCATAGCTCATACACATAATCAAAAGAATGCATATTCAAGCTTGGAGTTTTGCATTAAAGTCTAACCCTTAGGATTGTTCTCAAGTCAATAAAGAGATAAGTAAATTCTTATGCCAACCAATGTAACCCTTAGAGTTATAGTTTGATAATCTTATTCAAACATGACTACATATGAATTATCATTTGTTTGATCTAAAATAAATTAAGAAAAAATATGATTTCTTAACCATAATTAAGATTCACTTGAATTCAATGTGCAAATTCATTTTAAAAGTTAACTCAATGCATAATCAAATCTCTCACCAATAAAAAAAATATACATGTCAAATATATTTAAAAAATAAAACCTAAAGTGACTCAAGCCTAAACTATACAAACCAAACTTATTGAACCTTACTATCACGACTAGATTTTTGACAATGAGTAGATGGATTCTGCATTGCTTTTCAATAAAATATTGGAGGAAGACACAATAGGTCGGAGTTTAAGATAAAGAAAAGGAGTCACCACATTGTTTTTAAAAACTAGAAAAAAAAAAAGGTGACTATGATTCCTTGCTTATTACCTACTTACCCAAATCAAAGATTTTGAGTAAGGAAGTTAGATATGGTCCTAGGAAGGTATTACTATGAGACCTCGCCTGAATGCCCCTCCCTCGCTCAAGGAAAATTACCTTAAGGAAAGGTAAGCGATTTTTAAGAAGATCATAGAATGAGTTTCAGTACTCATGATTGGAGCCGCTATCGCTCAAAAAATTGCTTTTTGATTTTGAAAAGTGATTTTGGGAGTCGCTACCTTAATTTATTTTTAAATGAAAAAATTAAGGAAAAACTTAATTGAATCCAATTCATTAATTTTCAATTAATTTACTCAATGATAAAATCACTAGTTTTGAACGAAGGTGAGCTCGAGGACGAGGTTTTTAGTTTTAAATAATCGCGATTTGGCTCTTAAGTTTAATTTGACTTAGGAAAATTGATTTCATGAATGACATTTATAAGATGATAATTATAAATAAAATACATAAACATGGCATAATATAAATGCATGGTGCATGGATGATTAATAAAATAATTAAAGTAAACATTCACAAATTAAGGAGAGTGTTCCCTCTAATCCTTATAGTTTTAAGAGAACCACATAATCACTCGTTAATTCTAATTAAGGTAATTATATTAATAAAAAGTTGGGATGTCTTCTCTAACCCTTATGGGATTCTAGGAAGACCACAAATTCCCTTACAAATAGTATTTAAAAATAATAAATTACATTTGGAAAATGAATTTAATTTGAAAAATTGGATTTGAGGTTTGGATTAGACATTGGTGTCTTTACTGAGCTTTATCATTTTTTTATTTCTTTTTTGTTTTCATTTTCTTTTTTAGATTTCTCACTTAATGATGAGTCAAAGGAAGTAGAGCATAAAGAGTCAGGAAAGTAAGCAGAAAACTTGTTCATTTCATTGAAGATAAAGGTTCCATCGTCATCGGTTGCATCAGCTTGAAATGATAAGCCTAGGAGATGGGTTACAAAATCTGACAGGAAAGACTAAAAAGATTCAATAGACTCATACTCAAATTTAAAAGACTCAGACTCGTACTCAAAAGACTTAGACTCAAAGGACTTAGATGAGGAAATAACAAGGTTGGTGCTTTTTTCGAAATACCAGTTATTCAATGATGCTTGGGATGTTTGAATTAGCTTGGTGGGGTTAAGTTCTTAGTGGTTGGTGATCATGTGGATGGTCTCAAAAAGACAGGGCTCTATGTTTGCTTCCCAATCCTTTTTAAATTGATAGATGAGCTTCCACTCCTCTAAATTGAGCCCGACATTGAAGAAAATTTAGAAATCAAGGATTAGATTTTTAGAAATAGGATAATACTAAGGTTTGGGAAAGCCATAATAGAGGAAAACCTCTCCCTTTTTCATAAAATAGTTATTAAGAGTTTTCGAAGTAAGGGCACATAGGCCAATTATAAGTCTCACCTTGCCTTTTGTCCTTGGCTATTAGTTTGGCTCTTTCTTTCAACTCTGTAATATCTTTTAGTTTGGGCTCATAGCCAAGACCAAAAGGAGGAGTGGCGGTGGGGTACATAGGAAATTAGGAGCTCCTTTGTTGGTTTCTTCCAAGCCCCAAACCTGGAAAATAGTCCATTTCCTTCATTATGTTATTTACTGCCACATTACTATATGGATCAAAGTCAAAAGGAGCAAATTGTTAACCTTCCCCTTGAATGAATTAGATAGTATCAAATGAGATTCCAAACAAAGGAATGGTAGAGGGATTAAGCTAGATTTCTAATATCAGCACAGAGCTTGAAATGTCACTCTTCCCATGTACATTAGCTCGGATGCTTATGATATTTGTATGATGGGGAAATTTCAACTTCTAATGCAAGGAGGGGACTAATTTTACTTGGTTGATCCATGACTTACCAAGTAGGAGATTGAAGTAGGCTAGGACATCAATCATTTGAAATGAGATTAGCATTGTCAATGGTCCAATTGTGACATTAAGATTTGTTATACCCAAGACTTTTCTCTTGGTGTTGTAATATGTTCTCACCACTTAGTCTAATAGGATAAAGTCTGAAGCCTTTAATCCTAGGAAGTTGGCCTTTTTCAATAGGCATATGTTCAATACGAACCCATTATCCATTAACACCATAGTCAGAGTTTTGCCTTGAGTCATTACTGTGATGTAAAGAGCATATTACAACGCTAAAAGGGAAGTCTTAGCTGTAGCAAATCTTTATGTCATAATTGGACAAGTGACAATACCAATCCCATTTCAAGTGATTGATGTCTTGGCCTACTTTAATTTTCTACTCAATAGGTCATAGATCCACTAAGTGAAAGCAGTCCCTTCCTCCTTGCACCAGAAGTTGAAATTTCCCCATAGTACAAATATTATAACCATTCGAGCCAATGTACATAGCAAGAGTGACATTTTAATCTCTGTGCCAATCTTGGAAATCAAGCTTGAAGCCTCTGCCATTCGTCTATCTGGATTCTCATTTGATACTATCCAATTCATTCAAGGGGAAGGTAAAGAGTTCATTCTTTTCAACTTTGATCCAAATAGTAATGTGATAGTAGCTAACATGATGAAGAAAATGGACTATTTTTAAGTTTGGGCTTGGAAGAAACCCACAAGGGATTGCCCAATTTCCTGAGTACACCATTGCCACTCCTTTTTTTGGTGTTGGCTATGAGCCCAAACCAAAAGATATTGCAGAGTTGGAAGAAAGAGCCAAATTGAGAGCTGAAGCCAAAAGGCAAGGTGAGACTTATGATTGGCCTATGTGTCCTTACTTCAAAACTCTTAATAGCTATTTTGTGAAAGGGAGAGAGAATTTCCCTATTATGGCTTTCTTGAAACTTGGTATTATCCTACTTCTAAAAATCTAATCCTAGTTTCAAAATTTTCTTTGATGTCAGGCTCAATCTAAAGGAGTGTGAGCCCATCTATCAATTAGAGGAGGATTAGGAAGCAAGCATAGTGCCCCATTTTTTTTATACCATCCATATGATCACCGACCCACCAAGAACCTGACCCCACCAAGCTTATTCAACCATCCCAAACACCGCTGAATAACTGATATTTCGAGAAGAGCACCGGCCCTGTTATGCCCTTATCCAAGTCCTCCAAGTCTAAGTCTGAGTATGAGTCCATTGATTCTTTTTAGTCTTTCTTGTCAGATTTTGTTTAAAATAATAAAAAATGCCTAGAGCTTGATGGTACTACCAGGCTTTGGTGGCATTTTACATTAAATTTTCAGCTTTTCATTTTTAAGCATCTGGGTCAGTTTTTAGAGGTTATGGGTCTGTTTTTAGGAATTTTAGAGTTCAAAAAATTCACCATTCAGCATGGTAGGCTCTAAATTAATTTAGAACAATTTAACAATCAGTCTAAAAAGAAATTTGATCAGTTGCTAGAGAAAATGCTATATAGTACAGGGAGTCCAGTTTGGATCGAGAAAGTATCAAAAAAATACTAGAAATATTTTGGTCGGCTTTGGTAAGTTTGGAATGAATTTTGGAGGTGCTGAAATGAGGGTTCACAATTATGCACCCGAGCCGTCCAGCTGTGAGGTAGACATCCACTATTTGGTCTTGTTAATGCATGCTTTTATTAGGCTTTTAGGTGTTAATTTATATGATAGTTATATCATAGCATTGATTCATCCCGTTACATATATTTCATTGTTTAACACATCCGTATGCCTTCAAACATATCTAGTTCAATTATAAAGCATTTAAATTACCAACTTGTCATGCCTTTGCCTCTTTGGTGGGTTAACACGCCACATGCCTCCTAGTCTAATTTAATCCTAAAACTTGATTTGGATTCCCATAAATTTTATTTTAACAAATCGTCATGCTTGCATAGAACAAATCAAAAGGTGATAAAGTACTAAAGCAAACAACCTAAACATGCCAAATCTAGTTAATTGATTTTCAAATTTGTTTGCCCTTATGTACCAAGAAGGGGGGTTGAATTTGTAGGAAATTAAAAAATAGACAGAAAGAGATAGGGAAGGAGAATGAACACAACCAATTTTATAGTGGTTTGGGTATTAACGAACCCTACATCCACTCCCTAATCTCAATTGGGTATTCTACTGCTAAATGATACTTACAAGGAGTTTCAAGCTCACTCCAAACTTACAATATGTTTTCAATGGCTCACACATAACCCTTACAAGTGTGTTCCTTAGGCTCACACTTAAACCTATACAAGTGTTTTCTAATGGCTCATTCTCAATCCAACAATATATGTTTTCAAGGCTAACATTTAACCCTTTGAGCTGTTAATGCTCTTACAACAACCAAACGATAACAATTAAGAGGTAAGTCTTTGAAATTAAAATTGCAAGAGTTTGGCTTAAATTAAAGTTGTTGGATGCTTAATGAAGGTCTTTGGAGGGGGTATTTATAGCTTCTTCCCTCCAAATTCCTGTTACAAAGAGATACTAAGAAGGATCCTCACAACAGCCACAATATCTTGCATTAAATACACTGTCAGAGCTGGGTCGCAGTCGCTAAGCCTTTTTTGCTGTCACAACTCGTATTTCGCGGTTGCGATCTTTATAATTCATAATAGCTAGATCACACGTGGCATATTCTCGTTGGTTTTTCAACTATCCATTGCAAGCTCTAAATGCTGTATGAATTTCGCAATCGCAACTTATAATTCGTGGTCCCGAATTAGGTATCGTGCCCTTAGTCATGGTCGTGACTGAGGTCGCGATTCTCTCTGAGTCTTGAAGTTAAAAAATGAACAATTTGCCTTTTGATTGTCTTGATCGCGAAATCATGGTTGCGATTGCGATTTAGTGGTCGCGATCGTGACTTTGCTGTCTTGGGCGTGACTCAGAAGTCAACTTATATACTTTGGGAAATTTTGATTTCCTTTCAATTTCAATCAATAAATATGATATATTTTGCAAAACAAATATTAGATAACTTTCAATTTGATTGACAAGATCAAAATAGAGATTGACTAAGTTTTGAAATAACTTAGGTCAACAAAATTATTCAACCTAAGTATCACACAATTCTTTGCATTAAAAGTTCATTTTTAGGTCAAGTTACATGCATAAAAATTTTCTAATCACTGAGTTGCATATATGTGATCAATCATTTAAATCTAAGTCTAATTAAACTAAATTAAAGCAAAAGGGGTAATTAAAAAGAACTTCACAACCCTTCAAAATAATAATAAATTAAATTAACTTAAATTAAATTAAAATTAAACTACTGGACCTAAAATTAAAACCTAGGAAAAAAGTACCTTGGAACCCATAAAAAAAAATTATATAAAATAAGATAGAATCGAAATCCAGCAAACTACTTAAATAGACCCCCATGGGCGCATAAAGGCTTATGTGCCCACCCATTAGGTGCATGAAGCCTCATGTGCCTGTCATCATCTGAACAAACTCTACTCTTTTTTATTCTTATTTTGTTTGTTTTCTAGTTGATTTTTGGTTCATCCAAGGGTTTCCAAATATCATATTGTACATGAAAAATCAAAAAAAAAAAAAAAACTTGATAGCATGGTTAGATTGAATCAAAGCAGAAGAAAAAAACATAAAACATGAAGAACACAAGTATGGTGGTACATGATGGGCCACACGGGACATAATGGACCATGCACCCACTACTTGCATGCATGGTGAGCCACACACCCCTCATCTCTATGGTAACGAGGGTTCAACCTCTAATTGGCCCATTCCTACCATTTCGTGGTGTAAACAAATACAAATAATGTATATTATAATGCAATAATGTGTAAATGAATCAAAATTAAACTAGAGAATGAATGGAAGAAGAATCATAACAATGACTAGGCAAAAATTAGATTGGTTAAGAACATCATATCTAAAGGGGATTAGCGATAGATATGAATATGAGTAAAAATAAATTACATGGACATAGTGAAGAAATTAAATTAAGCACTACATGATTTAAGATTGAAAATGGAAAAGGGAATAAAATCTTATTTTGTTCCTTTCACATTCTCTCGTAGCATTAAACAAACAGAAATCAAATATGGCTATAAAATCAAATTAAAAGGAATTGCCAAAAAACAGAACATGAACAATTAAATATACAAACAATAATAATAATAATAAAATTAAACAAGAAATTCCCCTTGATAAACTTATCCCTTTGCATAAGACCCTTGAAGAGTCTAAAGTAATAGGAATCCTTAGTCTTAGAGGATTCAGTCCTCAAGTAAAATAAATCAAAGTATACCTTTTCATGTTCTTTCTTGGAAGAAGATTCACAACTTAGTTTTTAGGTTTTTTCTTTTGTGTTCTTGTATTAGTTCTTGTTTATTCTTTGAAAATTGGAGTTTTAGAAGATGGAGAAAAGTTCAATTTTATTTTCCTCAAAGCTTGGATGAAGATTTTCTTATTAGTATTTGAATCCCCTCATAAAATGGGTAAAAATGTTTTTCATATTAAAATTTGAATTTTCAAGGATTTTTATTTATTTAAAATGGATAAATTATTTTAAAAGGCTTATGATCCTCTCCAAACCCCATCAGAAAGTATTCTCGAGGGTTAGGGTGGTTTAAAAAAGCTCAAATTTAAAAATTTTCAAAAAAAGTCAAAAAATGGGATTGTCGGCACACTCGCCCCTTGCTAGGAGCAGTGAGACTTCACACACCCCTTATTAAGCAAGGGTGTCCCTTTTCAGAGATCAAACTGTAATTTTTCTCTCTTGAGGACTAAAATAAAATTCTCTAAAATTCATTTTAAAACTCTAAATTTCAATGATTCAATCTATTAAAACCAAAAAACTCCAATTGAACTTCAAAACTTTTTAATTAAACTTAGTTTTCAAAGCAATTTCGATTAAGTCTAAAAATATTTTCAATTTAATTCAAAAACTGCATTATGAATCAACCTCCAAGCAAAAAATTACAACCATTTCTTATCATTCAATTTCAAGGTTAAAAATTAAGCACTCACACCCACCCTAAAAAAAATTCCATTAAAGAAACAAGAAACTCCAAAAAGAGAACTAAGCACAAAATAAAAAATATAAATCAATGCCAAAAAAAGACAAATTAATAGATATAGAGAAAATTGTATTTATTGAATAAAAAAATTACAACAAAGAGAGAGAAAGGAAGCATTTTTGTTTAAAAGAAAAAATCAACGATGACTTAAAAAACTCTTAAAAAAGAATAAGATAGAACACCAAAAACAAAAAATTCAAATCAAAAAATACAAAATACATATATATATATTTTTTGTATCATATATATATATATGTATACACACCCCATGAAAATCTCATTTTCAGTCTATTTAATTTTACATTTAATATAGTAAGTCAACTTAAATTCATATGTGCACAAAAATCTCACCTTTTCAGTAAATAATTCATAATACAACAAGAAAATTCATAAGAGAAAAAGAAATACATTCCTTGGGATTATTAGAAATAAAATTCAAATCAATAATATATAGGTAGAAAATTCTATTTTCAAGTAAAAAAAGAAAAGACTTCAACCAACAAAGAAACAAAAAATGAAATAGCCCCTACGGAACAAATTAAAAAAAAAAAAAAAACACACCTTGAGACAGTCTATCAAACCAAAAAGAGAATAGCTCTAATGATTCTCTTCATTTTATTGATTGAGAAATTTGAAATTCAAATTTTAGGGTTGAATCACAATTCATATATATATATATATATATATATATATATATATATATATATATTCTTTTTGAATAGTATAATTTATTTATTTTTTTTTATCTTTTAATCAGATCAAATAAATAAACTTAATACACTAAACAAATAACTAATAAAACTTCAATTTAATAATAATAAAGTTATCTCAAAAATATCCAATGTCTTAGCTAATAAATCTTTATTAGTAAACTTAAAATTCAGGTCTCACCAATATTAAATTGTCCTTTACCAATAATTAAAAAGAAAATCATTCTAAAGGTTTAAAGTTTGAGTCAGTCCAAACTGCAAACCAAATATATAAAAAATACACCATATAAATATTCATCCATTAGTAAAATATTTCCACTCTTATTTTAGTTTTTTATGGAAAGAAAGGTCGACGCGTTAAACTTACGACATATTCGGACTTGGAAAAATCATTTGAAGTCTCTCTAAACCGGTGGCTGTAAATTAGGAAAATCTCTCTCTCCCTCATTCGTTTCTTTTAACTTACAAGAAATATAGACAGCTTAATCTTTGGAGTTTGACTATGTCTTGCATAATTCTCGTACTAATACTAAATTTGTTCCTAAATCTTGCAAATTCAGAAAACAACGACAGTACTCAACTTGGATTCATGTTTGATGGTTATTTCAAGTTCGGTGGTGGCAGTAACATAGAGCTTAACAATACCAATATGACTTCTCAAGCAATAATTACTGATGGAGGCTTAAGTGAAGCAAATCAAGTCTTTTATAACTTTCCATTCCAATTCAAGAACTCAACTTCCGGTTCTGTCTTCTCCTTCTCCACTACTTTCATTTTTGCAGTGGTACCCAAAGACCCAGAAGAATTTAGTGGCCATGGACTTGCCTTTGTTGTCTCACCTTCAAAAGGTATTCCTGAAGCCTTGCCAAATCAATATCTTGGTGTTTTTAATGCAACTAATAATGGGAAATTTTCAAATCATATTGTTGCTGTAGAGCTCGACACAGACCAAGATTTTCAATTTGATGATATAAATAATAACCATGTTGGTATTGATATTAATGGGTTGGTCTCTATAAAATCTGCTATTGCGGGCTATAGGATTAATGATCACACCCATTTCAAAGAGTTAGATCTCAAAAGTGGAAATGCAATACAAGTTTGGGTAGAATATGAGAGCTTGAGTCAACAATTTAATGTTACTATACATCCAATTAACATACCGAAACCTGAAATTCCCCTTTTATCTTTAACAAAAGATCTTTCTTCTTACTTTCTTGAATTTATGTATGTTGGGTTTTCTTCTTCTAGTGGATCAAAATCATCTCATTATATTTTGGGTTGGAGTTTCAAGATTAATGGTAAAGCTGAGGAGATTAACTTGTCTCAAATTCCTGATATTCCTGGTGTTAAAAGAGAAAAGGGGGGGAATGGTGGTGGAGGAGATGGTTATAAAAAAGTGCAAAAAATGTTGGCTGTAGTATTGTCATTAACAGGAGGAATTTTTATTTTAGTCTTGATTTTTGGTGCTCTAATGATTCATAGGAGGAGAAGATTTATTCAGGTTCTTGAAGATTGGGAAGTGCTGTATGGGCCTTATAGGTTTACTTACAAGGACTTGTTTATTGCTACAAAAGGATTCAGAGACAGAGAACTTCTTGGAAGAGGAGGTTTTGGCAGAGTCTACAAAGGAAATTTACCATTTTCAAATATTCAAATTGCTGTCAAGAGAATCTCTCATGATTCTAGACAAGGAATGAGAGAATTTGTAGCCGAAATCGCCACCATTGGTCGGCTTAGGCATCCAAATTTGGTTAGGCTTCTCGGCTATTGCAGGAAAAAGAAAGAACTTTTCTTGGTTTACGATTATATGCCAAATGGAAGTCTTGATAAGTTTCTTTATTGCTTACCGAATAATAGCATTCTAAATTGGAAACAAAGATTCAAAATCATCAAAGATGTTGCTTCAGCACTCTATTATTTGCATCAACAATGGTTACAAATCATCATCCATAGGGATATCAAGCCAGCGAATGTACTAATTGACAATGAAATGAATGCAAGATTGGGAGATTTTGGACTTGCCAAGTTATGTGACCATGGATATGATCCTCAAACTTCCCATATAGTAGGTACTCCAGGTTACATAGCTCCAGAGCTTGCGCAGAGTGGAAAATCAAATACTTGTACTGATTTATATGCATTTGGGATTTGTATGTTAGAGATTACTTGTGGTAGAAAGCCAGTTGATCCTCGAAATTCGCCAGAGAAAGTAATGTTGATTGATTGGGTAATGAATTGCTGGGATAGTGGAAATATTTTGGAGACAGTTGATAGAAGATTGGGAAGTGAATATTGTACAAATGAAGCTGAATTGGTACTGAAACTTGGGTTGTTATGTTCACATCCTGTGGCTTCAGCTAGGCCATGCATATCTAGTGTAGTACAATTTTTAAATGGGGTCGCTCAATTGCCTGATAATTTAACTTCTATGATCACATTTCAAGATTCTGGTAACAGTTCCAGTCCAGGAGGTAGAACCCAACAATTGAGCTCGACTCTGGAAATTTCAGTTCCTTCGATAACATTTACAGAATCGTTTGCTTCCGATGGTCGATAATGTCATTATTAATATATGTTTGTTGTTTATTTGTTTGATTATTTTGTATATATTTATGTGCTGCCAATTGCGGATGTAGCATTGGGGCAATGGGGCAATTACCAGAACTAGCCTATCAAAATAATTGTGTATATGTATGTATACAATAATATTACTTAACTAAAATTATCAAGTTTGCCTGGCTAAATTGTAAAAATAGTCTCATAATCTATTTAATTTTTAAATTATTTATTTATTATATTCAATTTATGTTAAAATATAAATTATTATTTTGATTTAGTTAGAATATTAATAAATTAAAAAAAAATAGAATTAATAACTAGATTTAGTACATTTATTTGCCATTAACCATAAAATTTTTTAAGTATATTTTTTTATGAAAATTTTTGAATATTATTAATGATATATATATATATACACACACATGCACCCGTACGTGTGTGTGTGTGTATATATATATATATACACGTACGTACGTGTGCATGTGTATATATATATACATATATATACACATGCACACGTACGTACGTGTGTGTGTGTATATATATATATATATATATATATATATCAACTGAAAAGCTAGTCCTCGAATCCTCTTTGGTTTCGGTGTTAGTAATATTTTCCTTTGGATAATAATTAGAGTTATATGGGTTTTTTCTTATATTTTCTCAAACAAAAACAAATTAAGATAGCGATTCTAAAAAATAATTTTCAAATCTATCAAAGGAAAGCCCAAAGACTTCTTCGTGAGTTCTTTTCCAAATGACCACTTCGATTCTTTTAGCGAATTGGATCGATATTCAGGCTAGACCTCACAACTGGCAACTCCATTGGAGATAATTCTTTTAAAAGAAATAAGCGGACTTCTAATTGGTTTAAAAAGAGTTTGGCTTTTTAATATAATTGTGACTTTGCATGCCTCATTTGTATGAGCTCTTTGCCATTCAACCTAATTTTTAGAAAATAATGGATAGTGAGTAGTATAGAGTGGGTAACCCTCCTTGGGTCTATTCGCCAATAGTGAAATCATCCACCCAACGATGAATCCTTTGATCTTTTCAAAGGCGTAACGAGCATGCACATATTGTTGGATCTATACAAGGCTTCTTGACTAACATATGGTTTGGTATATCGCTGCTCTAGTGTGACGGGTATCCAAATCAAGCCACCCTTATCCTTTCATGTAATGAACCTAGATCCTGATCTTAGGTTGTATGCACCATAATCAAAATCCTATATTTTTGCATTCTCATGAAAAGTTTTTGCCATGCCTATCATGTATTCGTATTATATAACAAAATATGTATTCACCTCAAGTCTAGGATGAACCTTGAACCAAAGATGGATCAAATATTCTTACTTCCATTCAAACACCTCTCTTGTAAACACTCTCACCTATATCCCATCACTCTATCCAATAACCCTTAAACTATCACCCTAAATCTTTGACCTAAACACCATTATCCTTTTACTCTAGCCCTTAACCCAAAACCTTAGACACTCTCACCCCCATCCAAACACCTCTACTACTAAACCTTAAATACACTCACGTCTTTTCCAATCACCTTTGCCCCTACAAACCTAATCCATCACCCTAACCTTTAATCTTAAACACCATATACTAGCCTTTATTTTAAACACCATCACCTAAACCACATACCTTAAACACCTTGCCCTAGCCTTACCCTAAATACTAAACACTTGAACCTCACACCTCAAATGTAAACCTAAACTACCTTCAGCCTTTGGACCTTAAGCTATGAACTTGTAACCTTAAAACATATATCTAGCCCTAAAAACCTTATTAACTGACCATAAGTCTAACCCACAACCCCTATCGTTATCAAAAGAAAAAAAAAATAGACACCTTAGGTTCTCCATACCAAAACCATTATCTTGATCCTACCATTTGTTCAAAATCAAACCCACTATCCTTAAACCTAACACCCATGGTCCATTACCTTCAGAACCAACTTGTTACCCTTAAGCACAATAACTTTGGCATAACACGCTACCTTAAACCTAATACCTTTGATCCTACCCTAAACCTAAAACATTTGCCCTATCTTACCTTAAGCCCAAAAAATTGTTGCCTTGTGACACAATAGGGAAGCCTTTTCTCATAAGATCTGTATGCCTATACCTTCATCACCTTTTCTATTCCATACCCATCATTTTTCTTGTTGCTTTGATTTGAAGGTACTAATGGCCAACCTGTTTGACATGGCTTCCCTGACAACACTTATGACCATACTCTTTAAGAAGCAAGAAGAGCATTTCCAAGCTATCCTAGTTGTTCAACAAGCCTAATTCCAAGAACAAAGGCAACTCATCATTGAAGATGTTTGGGTTATGATTAACCAAGCCATCCTTAATAAGGCTAACCTAAACCTAACCCTAACCAAACCAACCTTAGTCCTAGTCTAAATCAAGTTGACTCATATTTTAACCAAGGTAGGGGAGTTTTCTTTTATCTAGATATTAGAATGCTTATAAAGAAACTTGAAGCTATGGAGAAAACCATCAAATCCCTAAAGCACATTAGTGACCTAATTGATATGGATAGTTTGACCTTATTCTTTAATGCCAAGCTTCCTCCTCAATTTGAAATGCTTGAATTGGAGAGATTTGATGGAACCATATGCCTTAAGACTCATCTAAAGATATATGCAGGGGTAATGAAACCTTTGGGAGTTAGCGATAAGCTCCTTGCTCAACTGTTCCAACAATCACTAAAAGGTGTTGCTAGGAGATGGTTCTTTCACTAGACAAGATCCAGGACATAGGATGATATCTATCATGCCTTTGTCAGACAATATCATTATAATAGTGAAGTGGATGTCACTAAGCGTGACTTGGAAACTACCAAGCAACTTTCAGAGGAATTCGTCTCCATATTCCTTACAAGGTGGAGGGCTAAAGTTACTCAAATGGTAAATAGACCAATAGAGTAAGAGCAAGTGGACATCCTTACCAAGAACCTACTTCCAGCCTACCAATTCCACTTGTTAACTCAATACCTACCCACTTTCAAAGCTTTGGTTGCATTGTATTAAAGATTGAAGATTGCATCTGAAGTGCATCATTTCAACTTGAATTTTGTACCACTAACCTAATTAGTGATGAAGAACCTGAACTTAATTCAACCTCACTTTACCTTAGCCCCAAGTGGCATGAATTGGAAGAGTTCAAGTTCAGTTAATCTGACTTGTCTAAGATTAAATTCTAAGTCTGATTCCAAATCTTAAAGTCTGAGTCTAAATTTGAGTCTAAGTCTATCATCTTATTTTCTTTTTCATGTATTTTTTCGTTGATTATGTAGGTTAATTTTTGTTATCTTATAATAAAATTTGCCATTATAATAAAACATCCATATGTTTTTAATTATTTGAACACTTGTCTTTCTTGTTTAAAACATGGATAAGCTTTGAAAAAAAAAAAAGAAAAAAAAGAAGAAAGAAAAGAAAAAAAAAAGGGAAATAAACAAATAGTTAATTAAATCCACTGTAGCTAGCACATGTTAGAATTGAGGTGCCATCAACAATCGCTATGTCCACTCCTAATCAAAGAAGGTCAAGTAAATTGACCTCTCATCAAATAATTGAAGTATAAAAATGCAATGATACACCTCAATAAGGGGCAACAAGTTCATCAAACCCATAATCAAAGGTCAAAGCCCATCAATATGAAGAAAAGCAGTAAATCATGACGGAATACTTGGTTCAAAATTTCATTAATTCAAGCTCACTAAGTTGAAAACCCAAAAGGGCAGCTTAGGTAGAAGTTAGAGAGAGAGAAAGAAAGCTCATCCTAGTCATCTTTTTTCATGTCCAAAGTTGTCAAATTGTCTTTAATCAAACCGTATCATCTTATGTCATCCTTCCTCATTAAAGGAAAGTGATATTGTCTTCTATGCCCTTATCTCATAATGGGGTCATATCTTTTTAGGTCATCATTATCTTTTGTCAATTTGTCTCATCGATTAGCTCAAAGAGCTAAGGCACAATCCCTCACATTGCCAGTCCATCACATCTCTATCTCTCATTGGGAACATGATTCCTAAGTTATCTCTTCCCCTTTGTCTTTTAGCTACTCTTTAGAGCACTTTCTTTTTAACTAGTGTGTCGCCTACATTGAGTCAAACTGATAATATGACATTTCATGAGTCTCTTCAATCTTAAAATAGGAAGATTGGCTTGGCTTGTTCTTTTCCATGAATCATGCTACAAATAGCAAAGTCATACAACCTCTCTGATCATTTTTAGAATTTCCAACCCACCTTCAAACCATTCCCAAACTTTATAATGTACCGCCCCAAGCCTTATTGGAAAAATCATACCATCCTTTCAAGCTTAAATCTCATAGCATCCTTTTAAGCTCAAGCCTTATACCACCTTTTCCTTGGCAAAGTCTTATCATCTTTTAAGGGCCAAGCCCATGGGTAAAACAAAAAATCCTAAGTTTTTAAAAACTCATCATTTTTACAGCCAGTACAACCAAAATCAAGTCATATCTTGCAAAGCATAAGAAGGGCTTAAACCACTCAAAATCCTTCATTCCATATCTCTTTGGCAACATCCTATTATTCTTGAAAAGACCAAGTCTCTATGGCAAATTACATCTCCTTGAAAGTCCAAATGAGTTAAGGCCTACTAACCGTATGATGGGCAAGAAAATCTTATGCGTCCATGTGTGAGGCCTCGCCCGAGCACTGGTCTGATATGCTAAGTGGGATCAAAATGCTCATTTGGGTTTAAACTCATAATGGAACCCTCGAGTTTAGATTAGTTAATTTTTGAAAAGAGTCGCCACCTTAATTTTATTTAATTTGGGAAAAAATTAAGGGAAAAACCCAATTTGACTCCAATTAATATCCCAAAGGAAAAGATCACTAGCCTCAAAACCAAAGAGAATTCGGGGACTAGGTTTTCGGTTTATTTAGAAAAATAATTAGTTTGTCAAATTTAATACAAGATGACTTAAATGAATTTCATGAGCAATTTACATAATGCATGAACAATTACATAATGTATGAATAAATAAATAAATAAACGTTCATTCAAAGCAATAAAGCAAACAAAGTAAAGAAATTAGCTTATAATTCAAAACTAAAATAGAGGATACTTCCTCCAGCCCTTATGGGTTATAAGGAAGTCACACATTCCTTAAAATTATTCTAAAGTAATTACTAAAGAAAAATATTGCAAAAGAAAGACAAAGTCAATATTATAATAAAGAAAATAAATTAGAAGTAAATATCGCAAAGAAAAGAAATAATTCATAAAGTAACACACAAGAAAAGGATTGTTGTTTATTAAAATTGGATTTGATGCTTTAAACAAGCACGCCTACGTATCCCTTTGAATGGGATTCAAAATCCATGTAGTTCACCCTTCTTGCGAAGGGGTTAGTTTAGCCTAGCCATTTTATCATGTTTCAGTTCATTGATTGAAAGGTGGGTTGGTTGATTAAATCATATTGATTGATTACCAAGTTGTTATTTAGGTCAAGTTTTAATTAATAAGTCAATGCAACAAATTGAATTGTTTACCTAGTTGACTAAATCATATTCTAATCAACATGCCTCAAAATAATGAAAGAAAATGATAAAACATGCAAAGCAAAGGAATTAATGAAAAGAACAAACTAAGTAATCCTAAAAAAAGACAAACAAAAAAAAAAACAAATAGAACAATATAAAGGAAAAGAAACACAAAAACAAAACAAAACAAAATAAGAAAACAAGAAAATAATTACCTTACGAGGATGAGACCTGGGGACATAGGGCGGATGAAGCAGACGACCGGATCGCAATTCCACCTTCTCGGCTTGGCGGAATGACAACCTTAGAATGGAGACTCGGATGACGTTATTGGGACCTCCTCATACTGATTTGAGGAGAGCTACCTCGAAATGAGCACCCAAATAAAATAAAATAAAATAAAATTTTAAACTAAAAAGTTCATTCCTTTCTTACCAAACTTATGGAGATGGTTCGCTTGATGCAAAAGCTAGTCAAGCAAACCAAGAGGTTATTGCTTTGAAATCAATTAATTTGATTAAGCAATTTGAGTTTGGAAATGAGGTAAGGGGATGTCACTTTTATAAGGAGAGAGTTGGGAGGCAAACAACGAAGTTTTGATGTGGGATTCAATTCCCAATGCAGGAAACCGCATAAGAAGCTTCGAAAACCGCACACAGGGGCTTCAAGAATGAACGAAATAGATGGAAACCATACAAAAGCTGTGTAGTTTCGCACAGAACCTCTGCGGTTTTGCATAAAACCTCTGCTATTCCACAAAGAGTCTGTGTGGTTCTGCACTAGGTTTATGTGGTCACCATTGTCCTGTGCAATCCCTTGGAGACTGGTTGCCATTTTTGACTCCGTTCTCACCCATTTTAGATCCGATTTAAGCCTGGTTTGATTTTATGGGTTCATAATTGAGTGCTGATTGTCTAGAGGTGCAAATTTAAGGATTCACAGCTGCCGCCTCATCAAAATTGGCTTGGCAGAAAGGCAATTCTGATGATACTGAACCTGGAGATGAGGGATGGAAAAGATGAACCAAAGGGATGTTTAAGTCAGTATTAAGACATGTTTGGCGAAAGGCATGTTTTTTTTTTTTTTTTTTTTGATTTTTTTTATAGGTAAGGGATAGATAGAAAAAGAAACCATAGAAATGTTTAGGTGATCGTTACTAAACATTTATAGATGAAGTTTCAAAAGAATATTAATAAAGGGGCATGGATATAGATGTCTAGGTGATCATTACTAGACATTTATGAGTAAAAAGAGGTTTTGTCAATGGCTATCGGTCTAGCCTTGGCATTGGATGCGAGAATGGTCTTGGTGAATTTCAATTTAGGCTATCTGTTTAGCCTTAATATTAGAGATAAAGATGATTTGGAAAAATCTTAATTAAGGCTATTTGTTCTACCTTAATGTTAGAAGTAAAAATAATATGGTGAAATCTCAATTAAGGCTATCTGTTTGGCCTTAATGTTGGAGCATAAAGAAAATCTGGTGAAAATCTTAATCAAGGTTATCTGTCTGGCCTTAATGTTAGAGAATTTAAATCAAGGCTATCTGTTCGGCCTTATTGTTGGAAGAATTAAAATTAAGGCTATCTATTCGGCTTTAATATTGGAGGATTTAAATCAAGACCATCTATTTGGCCTTAATGTTGGAGAAAAAAGAAGACTGGGGGAAATCTCAATTAAGGCTATCTGTTCGGTCTTAATGTTGGAGAAAAAAGAAGATTTGGGGAAATCTCAATTAAGGCTATCTATTCGGCCTTAATGTTTAGAGATAAAGATGATTTGGTGAAATCTAGTAAAAGTAATGGTTTTGATCTATTTTGGAAAGTCTAGCTTAATGTCCGGTCAATTTTGAGACATTTCTGGTAGGAATGTGATGTGGGCAAATTATTATACCCTAGCCTTTATGACTAAATATAGAATGAGCAAGGGGTCGAACACTGGGAAAAATGATAAATTTATTATTAACCGAACAAATAATAAGATGAATAGGCAATGAATAATTGGAGTTTGAGTAACTAATTAACTACTAATTTAACTACAAATCACTAATATCTAAATAATTCAAAGTTATTAAACAATTTCTAGAAAGATAACAGGTTAGAATTACAATTAAAATCTAAATCAATGAACTTTTAACATGTATAAAAAAAAATAAGATTATGAATGAGTTGATTAGAGAATTAACCTGAAATCTTTAAAAGCTTATCTCTAATTCAATTAAAGGTATTTTTGAATAGACTTACACACATTCTCATGTCAATCGAAATGTAAACAAAAACCATGAAGTTCAATGTTAATTCTTTTTATCCCTTTAGAAGTAGATTTTAATTAATCTTTTAACTTAAGTGGCATCAATTACTTTTCCACTAAGAATTCCAATTCTCATTGTAAATTCTTAACTAACATATTACATATGGTGATCAAGCATATATAACAACTATTTAGAACTTAATTGAAGCCAAATCAATCATTCATTAACAAAATATCAAAATGAAGTTCATAGACTAAATTTGCATTGCAATTCTAACCACAAGTACTTTAGCCTTGATGCATTGTTAGATATTTTATAAAAAGAAAATTAAACATTCAATCATCAAAGAAATAAAATAGATTAAGTAAAGAAAAGTTATAGAAATCTTTTACTAGCACTTTTCAATATTAGAAGCCTTAATACAAGAATAGTTTCCCAAAGTGCGGTACTTGAAAATGCTAAAACTTGTAAGATCTCTCTTTTTCTTCTTAATAAGATACTCTATACTTTGTATTCTGATTTTCTAGATGTCTTTTACAGAAGAAACTTCAATGATTTAAAGACTTTGAACAATTAAAATTCATAATATTTCATAAAGAAATGCAACACTTTGTGAAAAGTCACCTAATAACTACTTTAGAAACTTCAAGGGCATTTCAGTCAATTCAGATGGAAAAATTAGACTTTGAGGTCTTCATGAAAGTTATAGACCTTTTTATCAGCTTTCCATAGCCTCTTGAATTGTTTCAATCCAAGTTGTGTAGAGGAAGTTATGACTGAAATATTGCAAACTATTTGTGAAGAATCTTGTCTTTTGGTGTGTGCCGACTCAGCACCAACTCTCCCTCCATTCAACAACTTGGCATAGCAAGAATTGGTGCCAACTTGGCACTAACTCAGTTGAAGGGTGCCGACTCGGCACCAGTGAATTCCAAACTTTGCTTTCTTTTTATTTTTAACTCTTCTAGGAATCTCTAATACCTCCCATATCCTACTAAAACTTATAAAATACTCTCAAAACCATTAGGTTAAGGAGAAATCTTGAGAAAATATTAGTAGAATAAATATTAAGGGAATAAAACACAAAATGCATTATAATATACTAAACATAAACCTAAAAAGCAACTAAAATGTACCTAAAATAACACTAAATCTATACCATTTTACATCACATCAAACTCCCCCACACTTAGACTTTGCTTGTCCTCAAGCAATTTCATAAGTTGAAAGGAAAAACATAATCATAAAAATTACTCCTTATTCAAATGTTAAAGCACTAATAAGGGTCATCACACCCTAAAGAAAAGAAACAAAGAAGAAGAGTTTCACAAACAACTCCACAAGCCTACAAAAAAGTTTGATACAACTAATATAAGCAATAGGGTGATTGTTTGTCAAAGATTATAAAGAGAATTTATCAAGTTCATTCAATTGATTACAAAACTCAAGTCAAAAGGGAACTATTCAAACAATTGAGGAAAAAAGAAAGCATACATACCCATAATTAATCTCAAGGCATTTTTGGAAAATTTGTCTTCTTTTTTTTTTTAATCGAAAAGTTATAGAATGACAAAAGTGAATATTTCCGAATGAACACATTTAAGGAGCATACTCAAATGTGCACGACTTACTCATTCACTTATGCCATGTATGGATATTATTTCATATATAAATTCCTTTCCAAATGAATACAATTGAGGAGCAACACAAATGTACATGACTTACTTGGAACCTATATATCATTTCATTTTATTTTTATTTTTATTTATTCCTCATCCTTTATTGACTGATCATAGGTATGCATTAACTTTAATTTCCTCTAAACTAAAAATAAAATCTCTTAAAACTTAAGCAAGCATTCATTAGTCCAAATTAATTAAAACTTCTCGAGATATAAACAAAGACAAACGAATCACCTTCAAGCCCATACAAGAAGTTCATGTAATCAACTAAGGCAAGGGAAGTTGATCATAAATCAATTCTTAAATGTTTCTAACCCTTAATGTTATAATGAACCAAATTAGAACTATATCATATAAAATTAGAAGGAGTCTTCAAAAATTTCAAAATATTTTGAGGTGATGCATCATAGCATAGATCATGAACACTAAATCCTATAAACTTATAAAATAGGTGAACAAAAAAAAAAAAAAAAGATATAACCTCCCCCACACTTAGAGTACACATTGCCCCCAATATGTCCCAAAAAGAAGAAAACACAGACAAACAAGCAAAATAGATTAAAGAAAAATAGGGAAAGGTTAGAAATGCTTATCTTTCAATCCACTTGTGGTGAAGGGGGTGGAGAATCAAATTGATATCCATTGCTAGCAAAAAATTGATCCATCTTGTAAGCTAGTCTTCGTTGTTGCCTCTCTAGTTGTTATTGCCTGGCATCCGTGCGTCCCAATTGTGCATTCATAGCTTGTTGATTTTGAAGGATTTTTTAGGAAATAGCCATTTCAGGGGACACATGAGAACTTCCTCCACCGACTTCAATAGGAGCAGTAGTAGATGTACCACTAACATTAACACCTTGTTCATCACCTTGAGCTTCATGTTCACTTTCTTTGCTACTCTCTTCGCTTTTCTCAACTCCTACCCAACATGATCTATCTTTTGTATGTCTTAAATTAAAGTTAGGATAAACAACCTCACCTTTTGTGAAAGTAGATTTAGTAAGGCGAACCATACTCACCACTCTCATGGAATCCAAAGAAGCTTGTGAAATTTTAAGAGCATTAGCAATAGAAGTAATAATATAACCACGAGTCAAAGGACTACTTTTATTATTAGCACATTTAAGTAACTTATTAAAAATCTAATAAGTCCAATAAATTTGCTTTTTCATGCTAATACACCACATTAAATAAATTTCTTGGATAGAGACTTTATTTCCTTCTAACTTACCAAACACAAGACATAATGCAAAAGCCACAATTTATGATCTTTAATGAACATGGTATGGCCTTTCCTAGGATCAAATTGAGGTAAATCGATTAATTCATTCCAATATTCACTAGCATGCCAATCACGAGGGATTTCACAAACTTCATCCTTAGAAAAACCAAACACTTTTTTCATGAAATTATAAGTCAATTGATATGGGCTTCCTAGCATACGAAAATCTAACACATGAGGATCATTATCATTCAATTTCAAAGTGCAATAAAATTCTTGTGTTAGTTGTACATAAGTGTCCTTTTCTAAAGAAACCAGAATTTTAAGACCTATTTATTTAAGAAATTTCTGCAGAATTTCATCAAAACCCATTTTACTAACAACATCAAGAGGAAGAAACCTAGAACCAACAACATTTCGTTTAAGACATTTGTCATACCTTTGTCCTTCCCATTTTTGAAAAATCGAAAATGGTGCTCTATATAGTGGTGCAATATCCAAAACTTCTTCCTCCTCTTGTGCAACTTCCTTACCCCTTGAAGATGAGGATGGATTTGTTTTTGATTTACCCATCTTGTAAAGCATTTTTTGAAAGATAAAAGGAATGGGTTTTGGTTAAGAAAGAGGGAAAAAACTAAAGCTTAGAGAAGATGAGAAGTGAGAGAGAGAAACGTGAGAGAAAGAAACGTGAGAGAGAGGGAGATGAAGAAAGAGTTAAATGAAAATAGAAAAAGAAAAGAAAAGAATGCAGAAGTTTATCAAAAGAAAAACTAACTATAAAGAGATAAAGTTATGTAGTCTTTTCATGTCCCTTCCTAAGAGACACTAAGGAATATATGCTCTTTCATAGTGATGTTTGAGTTTAAAAACAACAAAATTGAAGTCAAATGGCCCAGCAATTGAAAAAGGTGTAAAATTTGAATTTTTGGGATGTGTACCATGTGTGCCAACTCGGCATGAATTCAATCAAAGGGTGCAACTCAGCACAGCAACCATTAGCACCGACTCAGCACCAACTCAGTTAAAGGGTGCTGACTCAGCACCAATGAATTTCTGTGTTACCTTTTTTTTTAATTTAATTTTAATTTCTATGAAAAACAAAAGAAAAATTATGAAAACTAATATATATAATAGAATAAAAATAAACTAAATGTGTAAGTATTATACCTTGCTAAATCTAAGATCTATAGTTTGATCATACCTTAATTCCAAGTTAAGATTGGGAGTGTAGGGTATGAACCTCCTTTGTTCCTTGATTTTCGATAGCATCAAATTCTTCTCCCTAACCTGATGGCTCGATGGGTTCAATAGGAATGCCTGGACTAGGTGGTGGTGTATACTTTACCTTATAATCATATTTACCTGAAGGTTCACTAAGTAGTCCCTAAACCTCTAATTGTGAACTATTTTCATTACCCATCTGATCATCAACAACATAGGATTTCAAACACTGACCATTGACCTTAAAAATTTCCCCTTTTGAATTTTCAATGTCAGCCGCACCATGAGGATAAACCTTGATGATTTTAAAAGGACCCGACCATCTTAATTTTAACTTACCGGGAAAGAGTTTAAGCCTTGAATTGTATAATAAAACAAGTTGTCGTTCATGAAACTCCCTATGATGAATATGCTTGTCATGCCATTGCTTGGTTCTATCCTTATAAATCTTGGCATTCTCATAAGCGTTCATCCTTAACTCTTCCAATTCATTCAATTGAAGAAGCCTCTTTTGTCCTGCTTTCTTGAAATCAAAGCTCAAAGCCTTCATTGCCCAATAAGCCTTATGTTGTAATTCCACTGGCAAATGACAAGATTTTCCATAAATCAATTGGTAAGGTGTAAGACCAATGGGAGTCTTAAAAGCCGTCCTGTAAGCCCATAAGGCATCACCAAGTTTTAATGCCCAATCCTTTCTTGAAGAAGAAACCGTTCTTTCCAAAATCCACTTGAGTTCTCTATTACTAACCTCTACTTGACCACTAGTTTGAGGGTGGTATGGAGTTGCAATTTTATGAGTCACCCCATACTTCTTCAATAATGATTCAATCATGTAGTTACAAAAATGAGATCCCCATCACTAATTAGAGCCTTTGGGGTACCAAACCTTGGGAATATAATCTTCTTAAGCATTTTCTTAACTACCTTGGCATCATTAGTAATAGATGGAATTGCTTCCACCCATTTGGAAACATAATCTACCATTACAAGAATATATTTGTTACCAAGAGAGCTTGGAAAAGGTCCTATAAAGTCTATATCCCATACATCAAAAATTTCTACTTCTAAGATACCATTCATAGGCATTTCATGTTTCTTAGTGATGTTTCCCGTTCTTTAGCATCTATCACATGCAAGAACAAAATTTCTAGCATCCTTAAATAATGAAGGCCACTAAAAACCATATTGAAGTACCTTAGATGCTGTCCTAGATGTGCCAAAATGTCCACCAACCTCCATGGAATGGCAATGTTTCAAAATATCTTGAACTTCATCTTGAGGAACACATCTTCTAATCAATTTGTCACCACATCTTTTATACAAGAGTGGCTCTTCCCAATAATAGAACTTGGCATCATGTAAAAACTTCTTTTTCTTTCTAGAATCCATGTCATAGGGTAAAATTCCACTTACAATATAATTGGCAATGTCGGCAAACTAAGGAATCTCTTTTGTGGAAATTTGGAGAAGTTGCACACCTGAAAATGTCTCATTGATAGGCACCCCATCATCTTGCTTCCTTAAATCTTCCAAATTAATTCTTGACAAATGATCCACGACTAGATTCTCACTACCATTTTTATCTCTAATTTCCCAATCAAATGCTTGAAGCATCAAAATCCATCTAAGTAACCGAGGCTTCTCATCTTTCTTGCTTAAAAGGTATTTGAGAGCAGCTGTGAGGCCTCGCTCGAGCACCGATTCGGTCCGCCCAGGGATCGAAATGCTCTTCAGGAGAAACTCCATGATTGGAACTCGCTGTGAGTTCAGAAAATTGATTTATGTGATTTGAAAGTTGAAAAGTGAGTCGCCACTTTAATTTATTTATTTTAATTGGGAAATTAAAGAAACCCAACATGATTGACTCCAAAAATAATTTGATTTTATCCCAATGGAAAAGTGCACCAATCCGCGAGTGACCAAAGAGGGCTTGGGGATCAGGTTTTGGTAATTACACAGTTAAGAAAATGTATTTTCTTTAGTTTGGCTAAAAATGCAAAATAACTCTTGAAAAATGAATTTTTGTGTATGCATGAACAAAAATATAATGATGAATGAACAGATATATATATATATATATATATGATGTGATGGAATGACAATAATAAATAAATAGGCAAGATAAATCCTACTTAATTATTACAATATCAAAACAAATGAAATAAAGGGGATCTTTCCTCTGGCCCTTATGGGTACTAGGAAAGGCACACATTCCCCAAAATAAACTGAAAATAAAATCATAAATGAAAGATTAATGTAAATGACTAAATATTGATAAAAAGGTTTTTTGGAGTTGATGCCCTTCAGATTGGTAGCCTGCGTATCCTATTGAATAGGAATCAAACCCCACGCAGTTCTCCCTTCTTGCGAAGGAGGGGTTTTTAAAAAATGTGTTGGTTTGCTTATTAACTTAATTTTGATTATTAAATTAATAAGTTTTAGATCTTTTCAGTTTTAGACCTAAAGAGAATTCTAGATCTGAATTTAGAATTTTAAAATAGGAAAGGGATTATACCTTTGTTTTCCTTGGCTTTTGGATGAATGGAACTAGTTTTGCTCTAGATCTCAACTCTACCTTGAATTCAAAGGAAACTTGGAATCTGGATCTAGAAGCAGCAAATGTGTGAGTATAACGAAAATATGCTTTGAAATATGCCTCAATTGCTTTGAAATGCTCTAGAATGCTTTAGAATTCATTGGAAATCATGCCAAATGAGGCTGGAGGAAGCTCCTATTTATAGAGCTGCTAGAGGAGGAGCCGGTGGTATGGACGGCGGCATCGGCACGGCGCTGGCGGTAGGGGTGGCACAGCCATATGCACCGGCCATCTGGGCGGCACACCAGACTGTCGGCATCCCTTTGATGCCGTGCACGGTGGCACGGCCATATTTCAGCTGCACGAGATGCGTGCCACCTCCTGGGCGGCACAAAAAACATGCCTCCTAGCACCACTCGCATGGCTCAATCCGTTTCTGTCCGTTTTGGGCCTGTTTCAGCTCCGATTCAAGCTTTGTTTCATTTTGTGGATTCATAACTGAAAGACAATCCACTGGAGGTTATTTTTGAGGGTTCACAACTGCCCCCCTTATCTGATTTGGCCAGACAGAGGCCAAATATGATAAGTGTGAACCAGAGGGCTTAGGATGCCATTCCGAGAATTTTGAACGTCTCTTTCAGTATTGGGATTTATGGAAGAGCTTCATGTCTGATTTTTGGCTATTCTAATTTAGTTTGGACTGTTTTCCAATTTTTAGGATATTTTTGAATTTTTAGCTTTTCTGCAATTTTAGGAGATTCTAAACTCTGATCGAGACCCCGTTTATTTCAGGAGATGGATAAAAATCACACAGATTCACTGCTTTAGACGGCACTAAATTCTGATTTAAAATGAGCTTGTTATGGTAAAACCACGTGAACTAGACCTGCGAATCAAAAAAGTAAAAAGATGTTAGGGGGGGGGGGCCCACCTCCAGTTCTATATAAATCTTAACTTCCTTCACTTTTTCTCATAACTTCATTTTCTCTCTCTCTCTTCTTTTCTCTCTCTCTCTCTAGCTTTTACTTTTCTTCTCTCAAATTTTACTTTCTCTCTTTTACTTTCTCCTTATGGATATCTTCAATCAGCCAGCAGCGGGTGCTGAAAATTCAGAGATATTGCTAAAGGAGCTAGAGCAGCACATCAGCTTCACTGGAACTCTTCAGGTATGCTTTCCTTTTCCTTCATAGTCAGTAAGAATTCTGATAATAATATATATCTAAAAAATTTATTTTTTTTTTACAAAAAATTACAGAGGACAAATTTAAGGCCCCGGGGTGGCCGCAGTGTCATGGAGTTGGTCTGCATTTATTTCACTAATCAAGAGGCTGTCCGTCTACGTCTTGAGCCATCTGGACTGCTCGGGTGGCTGGAGCTGGATGTCAAATAGCCAGTTAATACCATTATACTCCGGGCATTAGTAGAGCGTTGGTGGGATACTACAAACACATTCCACCTTGGCTGTGGTGAGATGACAGTCACTCCCTTCGAGTGGAGCATGCTTACTGGTATGCATTTCAGATCTCGTCCTCTCGAGTTTTATTCTTCATGGATCGAGCACTCTTCTATAGAGATGACCGCTCTGATTGGGGCTGATCCCCCTCATGGGAGCCTGAATGTCCCACATTCTTGGCTTCATCAAGCTTTAATGACTATGGGTTAGGCTCCTAGTCAGTATGATGTTGATCAGGGTGCTAGACTTTGTGCCTTGATTATCTTGAACTGTACTTTTTTGCATAACAACAAGGACTGCATAAATCTGAATATCCTGCGATCTTTGGAGAATCTGGATGAGATTGGGGAGTTTGACTGGGGAGGTGTTGGCCTTTATGCTATGTATCATAAGCTGTGCAGCATATCCCGTGGCACGCTTTGTGGTCATAGTGGTACCTCCATTGTGCTTGAGGTAAGTATTACTTTGTGGTATTTTATTGTCTAATCTCTGCCTAGTGACTGACAAAATTCTATTTCCTGCAGTACTGGGTTTATGAGCATTTTTCGATGCTGGCTCCATCACTGAGAGAGCCTAATGTTATTGATCCCCCTTACGGATGCATTTGGAGGGCGTCCAATAGACCTGACTTCATGACGAGACAATTTGATCAGTGCAGACAGTTCTTTGCTACTGTGACTGTAGACTAGGTATTTCTCCGTTGATCTTAACCCGAATCTTACTGTCTCATCTTCTACTACTACATATTGCAATTTGTTTGCAGGTGAGATGGTCGCCATTTATCAGGTTCATGGAGTGGATCCCTGATTGGATCAAGCCTAGCATGGACTTAGCCTCTTATCGACTCTTACTCCTCTATGAGTCATTTAGAATGTTCTATTTGGGAGAGAGGGTAAGGGAACAGGTTACAGGAGAGAGAGTTGTACCATTGCCCCCTCCGACAGATATGAGGTTTGGGCTAGCTATCCTGGGAGAGGATGATTGGGTTACTGGAGTTTCCTGTCTGAATTTTTTATTGCCGGACATGGATTATGATGAATTCTATGAGACATCCCTGATGCAGGGGACCCCTTCCTTAGATAGATTGTGAGGACCGTCACATAGGACATCTAGTTCAGCATCTTCTCGAGGTCCTCCCTCCAAAGTTGGGAGCTTCTCATGGGCTGGTGGTATTGTTCTAGTTGGCAGCATGGGTCCTAGGGTTGGACCTTCAGGTGTTATGGCTAGCCATTTAGGTTTTGCAGCTAATCCTTTTGGGGTTGGCTCTTCAGGAGCTAGAGGCTCTGCCCTAGCTCCAGCTCTAGATGTTTCAGTGGGAGGTCCAACTAATTTAGTTCCCTTGCCTACTGGTCTTATCCGCTTGCCAGCTTATCTGGATTATTTCTCTGGTGATGACCAATTACATCATTACCATCTTCCTAATGAGTGTCCAACCTTCTTTCCTACTATCCCTGAGACTGTGACAGAGGTAATGATTTTGCTCGACCGAAACTTTTAACCTTTTGACAGTTTTGCCTTGTATTGATTCTAATATGTCTTTCTTCCTCAGGTTCCCATGGATTTTGTTCGCTATCACTACGACCTCTTGGGCCGATATGCTTTTGCTTTGACCACCTTTCTGCATGAGAGGGATTTGTTGGAGGATAGTCACAAACAGGATGTGCCCAGGTGAGGGTGCCGCAGACCCAAGCGTGGTTGTTAGAGACCTTTTTTTGTCAGTTTTTGCTCTTTCATGTACACATGTACTGAGGATGATGGACGTATGCATGATATTTTGAATGTATGCACTTTTACGCTTATGTGACATTTTGGAAATGTATGACATGTTATGACTTTATATATGTTTTGAATGACATGGGTGCATGGTATGAATGTGGATGTTTGGCTAAAATAAGAATTCCATTGCACTGTACCTTGCGCTTTTCTCTCATTTTCTACTTGATTTTGAGAAAAATGAACGATTTTAAACCCGAAATCATGTAAAAACTTATTTTGAGGGAAGGAGGCATAGGGAGGCAAAGGGAGGTTTTTGGTGATACAGCAGGCATGCCGGCGGCATGTCTATCATGCCGCCGCCGTAGTGGCACGGCCGGCGTACTGTACCACCAGCAGCAATTAAGGCAGGTCAGAAATCTATCTATTTAAATGGCTTTTTTCCATTTTCAGTCCGTACCATCGATTTTTGTGCCTCAAAAAGTCATTTTCAATCACTTTTTGCTTTTGATCAATTTTATTTATTTTTTAATCTCTTATAATGGAGCCCTATTTCAGCCATGCGATGTTCTTATGGTGCAAAAATCTCACAAAAGTAGAGAGGATTAATCTGGGAAAATATGAGGTAAGCGCTATGCCTACCCTAAGAGGAATAAAGGTTGATTGGGAATTTTTGCGCGCCTGCTTGTGCTTTTAGGATCCAACTGCCCATGTCTTTAGGTTTGGGGCATCTATAGAAGAGATGTGTCCTACATTTGAGGAATTTTCTGTGCTGCTTGGATCTGATCCAGAGGCTATGCTGGCTACTCCTATTGAGAAGGTAGGATATTTCAACTCCTTTAAAGGACTTTTTGATTTGAGCACTAAGGCTGCTAGTCCTATAGTGGTGGATAACTAGGTAGATCTAAATGTTATGATAGCAGAATTCCATGATCCTAAAGATTTTGAGGATGATGGGTGGTTCCATTTGAGGATGCGGGCTTTATCCTTCTGTCTGACTGCCGGATACATCTTTGTGAGCCCTACTGGCTAGGGCGATGCTAGAGTTACTGAGCTGATTTCGCAAATGGAAGAGGGAAGATCTATTGCAGCCATAGTGTTGGCTAAGACCATTATGAGTTTGGACAGATCTTGCACTTCTGGTGGGCCGTGGTCAATTAGCCCTATTATTCTTTAAGTCAACTGAATTCTGACTTCTACACTTCAATTCAATTACTTTCAGTGTTTATGCTGATCTCTTCTGTACTTTTTTAGATTTGGCTAAGAGATCATCTTCGGATAGTTGGACCTCCCACCAAGGTGGATTATTCTGCTTCTTGGTATAGAACTCAGACCATTGTGATAAAATGGGATTCCGAGAAAGAATGGACAAAATGGTTGATGGAGTTGGACTCTGATGACCTGCTGTGGAGGTGTGAATGGTACAAAATCAGAAGATTTATAACCATGAGTTTTGGCTACAAAATGGTCTATTTGCTGGGGTTGAGGATGGTGACTTTTTACCAGGCTACTAGGGTTATGCGTCAAATGGGACACAGTCAGGGCATGCCCCCAAATGGCACTCTGTTTGAGTCTGTTTTGATTACCGAGACTATTGCCCGAGCTGTAAGAAATGGATGGGTAAGGGGTTTTCATGCTATTCGCCCTGCTGACCAAAGCGGTAAATCCATGCAGTATATTGATTAGTGGATAGCCAACTCTTGGAAATCAAAAAAGGCTAAAAGAGTTGCTATTCTTGAGGAGATAAAAGAAGAGACATGATTATGGTTTTAGTTTGGGATAAATTTTTGACCATGTCTATATTTTCTTTTAAATGTTCCAAAGTTTAAATGAGATAAAATAAGACATCATTCATTTTTTTTTATCTCTTTTGTTGCTCTAATTTTTGCCTAAGCCGCCCTTTCGGGTTTTCAACTTAGCGAGCTTATTATTTTTCATTTCATTTTTTCAGTGACACAATTAAGAGCTGAATAAATGTGAAAATGAAGAGTTTTATTGATGAATTGGACCGAACCCGCATGGGCTGCCTACTTATCTCCTTACAATGATTTATGATTTTTATTCTTTTTTTCCTCTTTATGGAGAATCAGGTCCACATAGTTCTGACTTCAGGTAAAGAATATGAATGCTGATCACGATTTTACAATGTTTACAAATGCTATGCATGAGATACAAGGATGCTTTATGCAAAGTATCTCTTGAGTTGATCCAGGTTGCATGGGCTAGCAAATTCTATGCCATCCAAGTTTGTCAAGATTGTCGCACCTTCGGATAAGATCTTCTTGATCAGAAATGGACCACTTCAATTTGGTCTAAATTTTCCCCTTGGATCATAAACAGGTGCCCTTATTTTTTTCAAAACAAGGTGACCCTCTTGCAATCCTCTGTCCCTGACTCTCTTATCGAAATGCCGAGCCAGTTTTTGTTGATAACCTTGCATCTGATATAAGGCATCCATTCTCTTTTTGTCGATGGCTAGAAGTTGGTTATGGTAACCTTATGCCCATTCCACTTTGTCCAATTGGCTCTCCCTTAGAATGCGAGCTGACTTGATTTCTACCTTGATTGGTAGGACGGCTTCCATCCATACACCAAAGAGTAAGGTGTAGCACTAGTTGGAGTACGTACTATTGTTCTGTATCCCCATAAGGCATATGGCAAATGCAGGTGCCAATCCTTATGGTTGTCAGCCATCTTTTATAGTATACTTTTTAGAGTCTTGTTTGCAGCTTCAACTGCGCCGTTTGTCTGAGGTCTATATGGAGAAGACTTGTGGTGTTGAATTTTCTCCTTCTGTAATAGCAGAGCAACCTCCTTTTGGAAGTGAGATCCATTATCAGTAATGATCTCAAAAGGGACCCCGTACCTATAAAAGATGTCGGTACGAATAAATTGGGCTACTCATTTGGAGTCTAATACCTAGTAAGGTGCAGCTTTAACCCGTTTAGAGAAATAGTCAATAGCCACCAGAATGAACTCATGTTTGCTGGAAGACTTCGGACTTATCTTGCCGATGACGTCTAGGCCCCAAGTTGCAAATGGCCAAAGCGTGGTGATAGGAGATAGAGGTACAGGAGGTTTCTTTTGAAGTTTTGCATAGATCCGGCACTTATGGCACCTCTGAACATATCTTTCACAATCTTGATTCATGGTGAGCCAGAAGTAACCCTGATTCATGATCTTGCGGGCTAGAGCAATTCCGTTGATGTGTGGACCTTCATTGCCACCATGCATCTGTTCCATGATTTGTTGGGCTTCTGTTTTAGTGACACATTTCAGATGGATGTTATCCCAAGTCCGCTTGTAGAGTACTTCCCCGTTTGGAATGAAACTCTTGGACAACTGTCTTAAAGTCCTCTTTTTTGTCTTAGAGGCTCCTTCAGGATAAAGTCCATTCTTGATGTAGTTGAAGATATCCCAAAACCATGGTTTGCTATCAGTCGCTTGGACATTCAGACAATAAGCTACACAGCCTGACTCATGCTTAACTTCAATTGTAATTGGTCTGATTATGAAGCCGTCACTTATATCAAGCATAGAAGCAAGTGTTGCCAAAGCATCAGCAAATCTGTTCTTTGTCCTTGGAAGATAATGGAAAGACAGCTCATGAAAGCTAGTTGCTAGTTCATTTAAGTGCTTATGGTAAGGAACCAAACGCTCTTCTCTGATCTTCTACTTTTCCAAGGCTTGGGAGACTATCAGATTCGAATCCCCATAAATCTTAAGGTATTTGATTCTGAGCTTTATTGCTGCCTCAAGACCACAAATGCATGCCTCATACTCTGCTTCATTATTTGTCACCTCGAATTTCAGTTTAATGGCAATGGGTAAGTTTTCCCCACTTGGTGTAATGAATACAATACCGGCACCGTACCCTTTGTTGTTAGATGCCCCATCAAAGTAAAGCTTCCAAACTTCAGTGTCAATTGTCAGGATGTCTTCATTAGGAAATTTAGGTTCAACCCAATGATCATCTACTAGAGCTGCAGCTAATTGATCAGCCACTATGCTACCCTTTACTGCTTTTCGCTGCACATATTTCAAATCATATGCAGCTAATACAGCCATCCACCTTGCCATCTTACTGTCAAGAACGGGCTTCTCCATAAGGAATTTCAAAGGGCTCTTGTAAGCAAGAACATGAGTTATAAAGGAACAAAGGTAGTATTGTAGCTTGTGGCAGACCTATACCAAAGCAAGGCATAGCTTTTCTGTAAAACTATACTTAAGCTCATAAGATAGCATCCTCTTGCTCAGGTAATAGATTGCATTCTCCTTACTGGAGTCTGGAGCATTTTGGGCAAGCATTGCCCCCATTGCTTCATCGATTACTGATAGATAAAGCAACAAGGGCTTTCCAAACCTTGGCAGCTGTAGCACTGGTGGTTTTAGTAAATATTGTTTGATCTGGTCAAAGGCTCTTTGACAGTCATCATTCCATTGCTTGGAGGCTTTTTTTCTGAGTAGTTTGAAGGTGGGACCATATACATCAGCCAATTGATTGATGAATCGACTAATTTATTGCAGCCGTCCAAGGAAACCTCTGATCTCCTTTTTTGTTTTTAGAGGTGGCATTTCTAGAATTGCCTTCAACTTAGCAGGGTCCACTTCTATATCCTTCTTGTTGACCATATGACCTAGGAACACTCCAGATGAGGCTCCAAAGACACATTTGGCAGGATTGAGTTTGAGATTGTATTGGCGAAGTCTAAGGAAGAATCGCCTTAATGCCTCTGAATGGTTTTTAATAGTGGTGCCTTTGATTACCATGTCATCCACATAAACTTCAATTTCCTTATGCATCATGTCATGGAAATGGTGGTTGCCATCCTCTAGTAGGTTGCTCTAGCATTTTTAAGCCCAAATGGCATGACCTGGTAACAATAGGTGCCCCATTCGATAATAAAAGCTGTCTTCTCTTTGTCCAGAGGATGAACCATGATCTGATTATATCCTGCAGCCAGGTTAGTTAAGGAAGCCAATTCAGAACTGGCCATGCGGTCTACTAACAAATCAATGTGAGGCAAGGGAAAATCATCCTTGGGATAGGCTTTATTCAGATCCCTGTAATCCACACATATTCTGACTTTGCCATCTTTCTTGGGAACTGGCACAATGTTAGCCAGCCAGGATGGATAATTGATGGGTTCAATGAAGTTGTGATCTAATAGCTTGGCAATTTCTTCTTTGATTGGAATAGACCATTCTGTCTTGAGTCTTCTCAATTTCTGTTTGATAGGCTTAGCACATGGATAAACCAGAATTTTGTGAATTACTATGCTTGGATCCAACCCTGTCATGTCTTTCGATTGCCATGCAAAATAGTCTTGAAATTCTCTGATCATCCTTTCAATGTGATCCCTGTCTATGCATGTAGATGCAATTTATGTAATTTTTTGTGTGTCATGAGTGCCAGCATTGATGGGCTCTTTAATTGTGTCATCTTTTATTTCATTTATTTCATTTTTACTTGATGTCTCATTTAAGTCAGATTTAAAAGTTGGAACATCAAAGAAAAATGGAGACACAAAGTCGTAAGAGAAAAGAGTTTGACTTTTATTGATTTCAAATGGGGATATGTCCCAATTTACATCAAAACAAAAGGTGAGACCTTTAAGGTCAATTACATCATCAACAGAAGAAATAGAAGAGATAGACTCAAATTCAGAAGATGAGTCTATCTCAGACTGGGACTTTGACTCAGGTATAGATTCTGGTTCAGACTCTGATTCGGATGGATAGAAGGGGCTCTCCTCAAAGGACCAATTTTGCAACTCGGTCTCGGTGGGCTGGATTAAGGTGGAAGGGTCAGTTTTCTCCTCCTCAACAGTAAGCATGGATACTTCATCAAAGAGACTAGCCTCCATGTTCTCTTCCCAATCTTGACTGAGCATGTAGATTGGTTCATAATCTTCTATCTTAAGCCTGACATCAGAAAAAATTTCAAATCCGGGAATCAGTTTTCCGGTAATAGGGCAGACCTAAGGCTTAGGAAAATTACAATAAGGAACTGTGTCACCTTCCTTTACAAAATTTCTGTTTAGGGTTTTGAAGTAAGGGCACATGGGCTAGTCATAAACCTCACCTCTCTTAAGGGCAGCTATTCTGTCTTTGGCCCGATTTTCCATTTCTTCCATATCTTCGTCAGTGGGCTTGTACCCTAGCCCAAATGGTGGTGTTGCCACTGGATAATCCAGGAAAGACTTCAAGCCCTGTTGGCTTCTTCCCAAACCTAGACCAGGAAAGTAATTCATTTTGCGGAGCATGTTAGCAACAACAATATTCCCAAAAGGGTCAAAATCAAAGGGAATGAATTCTTTACCCTCTTCACCCTCAATGTATTGAATGAAGGAGAAGCCTGAAAGTGGATAGGAGGATAGCTCAGGCTGAATCTCAAGAATAGGAACAGAGCTTGGAATGTCTAGTCTTCCATGCACGTCCCCTTTTACAGTCATAATCCCATTTTTGAAAGGGAACTTGACCTTCTGGTGTAGGGAAGAAGGGATAGCCTTTGCTTGGTGGATCCAGGGCCTCCCTAGTAATAGGTTAAAACAAGACGGTACATCAATCACTTGGAATGGTATGGTGAAAGATGTTGGCCTAATAGTTACATCAATGATGGCTACTCTAAGGACCTCCCTCTTGGTGTTATCATACGCCCTTACAATCTGATATGAAGGGGTAAAATCAGTAACCTCCAATCCTAAGTAGCTTGCCACTTTCAGAGGGCATAGATTCAAAGCTAAACCATTATCAATAAGAACCATTGGCACAGTCTTTCCCTGTGTAACCACTATGATGTAGAGGGCACTATTATGGTTAGGATCTCCTTCTGGAATGTCAGTTTCTCCAAAAGTGATAGATACCCCTTTAGCGGCAGAGGTAATAGAAGCCATAAGGTTTTCTTGTGTGATGTCAATTGGAGCTTGGCATTGATTCAGCGCCTTGCAAAGAGCTTGGCAGTGAGGATATGAAGATTGGATCAAACTCCAAATTGAAATGTTGGCTTGTGTCTTCTTGAGTTGTTTAAGAATGGGATCTTCGTCTGGTTTAAGAATCCCTTTCAATTTATCGGCAGGTGCAGAAATGGGTTGGGTAGGTTGAGTGTTTAGGGTTGGTTGGTTCTGGATAACTCTGCCACTTTGGGTGATGGCATCAATCTCCTCAACTAGGTTAGAGAGGCCCAAGACATAGCAATAACCGGGATTTGACTCTATCAAGGAGACAGGGTCAAGTCCCTCATGATTGTTTATAGCATTGACTATGTGGTTAGGCAAGGGGTTGGTGTTGATGTTGGGTTGGGCTTTTGGGGCAATCAGGTCATTGGAGTCAATGAGGTCCTGGATTCTGTGTTAAGGGCCTTGCATGCATCTGCTTTGTGCCTAGGTCCTTGATGATAATCGCACCTCTCATGTGGGTTGTAGTTTTTGGGAAATGGATTGGGGACTGGTTTTGGTTCCAGAAGTTTTACCATATTTCCCTCAAGTAGCTTCTTCAGGATGATACTCATGGGCATACCCCCAAGGTTGGAAAACTGCCTCCTTTCAATCCGGATAGGCTTCTTGATTGTCATAGTATTAACTTCCCCCCCTTTCTGATTCATTGAGGAAGTGACATTACCCTGATGAGTTGGTCTCTTATACCTTGACCCCGATGCAGTGTCTTCTTTGATCTGACCACTCTGGATCAAATCTTCAGTTTTTGAAGCAGTGGTAATTAGGGCTTTGAAGGAAGGCAAGTACTGAGTTTGTAGCCTTTCTTGGTAAACTGGCAAGAGATTCATGACAATTATGTCAATTTGCTCATTTTCATGAGGTCGGTTTACCATTTGAGAAGCCTTCTTCCTTCACCTCGTAAGGAACGAGGAGAAGGACTCCTTAGCATTTTGTTTGGTGGTCTCGAGGTCTCTTCTGGTTACATCGACCTCAATATTGTAGTGATATTATTGAACAAAAATATTGCAGATGTCCTCCTAGGTCCGTTTCTTGGTGACATCCAAATCAACAAACCACTTCATAGCTATTATGGTCAGTGATTGTTGGAATAATTGGGCTAGAAGTTGATTATCCACACCCAATGGCTGCATAGCTCCCACATAGACTTTGAGGTGGGTCTTGGGGCAGGTAGTCCCATCAAATTTGTCAAACTCAGGCATCCTAAATCTGGGAGGAACCCTTGCATAAGGTAACAAGCTTAAGGATTCTGTATCAATCAAATCCTCTTTCTTCTTCATCCCTAACAGCATCTTCTCCATACGCTCCATCTTTTCCATGTAGGCTTTAATCTCAGGATTAACCTCCTTCCTTTGGAAAGGATCCATGGGTTGCGAGGTGGAGGGAGAAGTGATTGACTCCAAAAATAATTTGATTTTATCCCAATGAAAAAGTGCACCAATCCGCGAGTGACTAAAGAGAGCTCAAGGATCAGGTTTTGATAATTACACAGTTAAGAAAATATATTTTCTTTAGTTTGGCTAAAAATGCAAAATAACTCTTGAAAAATGAATTTTTATGTATGCATGAACAAAAATATAATGATGAATGAACAGATATATATATATATATGATGTGATGGAATCACAATAATAAATAAATAGGCAAGATAAATCCTACTTAATTATTACAATATCAAAACAAATGAAATAAAGGGTATCTTTCCTCTAGCCCTTATGGGTACTAGGAAAAGCACACATTCCCCAAAATAAACTGAAAATAAAATCATAAATGAAAGATTAATGTAAATGACTAAATATTGATAAAAAGGTTTTTTGGAGTTGATGCCCTTCAGATTGGCAGCCTGCGTATCCTATTGAATAGGAATCAAACCCCACGCAGTTCTCCCTTCTTGCAAAGGAGGGGTTTTTAAAAAATGTGTTGGTTTGCTTATTAACTTAATTCTAATTCTTAAATTAATAAGCTTTAGATCTTTTCAGTTTTAGACCTAAAGAAAATTCTAGATCTAAATTTAGAATTTTAAAATAGGAAAGGGATTATTCCTTTGTTTTCCTTGGCTTTCAGACGAATGGAACTAGTTTTGCTTCGGATCTCAACTGCACCTTGAATTTAAAGGAAACTTGGAATCTGGATCTAGAAGCAGCAAATGTGTGAGTATAACGAAAATATGCTTTGAAATATGCCTCAATTACTTTTTGACCAACAAGATATGCTCTAAATTTGTCAAAAGCATATACAATGGCAAGAAGTTCTTTCTCTATTGTGGTATAGTTGACTTGGGCATCATGCAAGAGCTTGCTTGCATAATAGATCACACAAGGTTTGCCTTCCTTCCTTTGTCCCAAAATAGCCCCCACAGCGAAGTTGCTTGCATCACACATAATTTCAAACGGCGAGTCCCAACTAGGTGGTTGCAAAATTGGAGCCATTATAAGAGCCTTCTTGAGTTTGTCAAAAGCTTCCAAACATGCATCATCAAAGTCAAAAGGTGCTTCCTTTGCTAACAAATTGCATAATGGTTTGGCAACCTTTGAGAAGTCTCGAATAAACCTTCTATAAAACCCTGCGTGTCCTAAGAAACTCCTCACATCTTTGACACATTTTGGTGGAGGCAATTTGGCTATGACCTTAATCTTGGCTTGATCAACTTCTATGCCCTTATTTCATACTCTATGACCCAAGACGATTCCTTCTTGCACCATAAAGTGACATTTCTCCCAATTTAACACTAGTCCATGCTCTTTACACCTGTCAAGCACTTAGGAAAGATTCTCTAGACAATTGGAAAAATTAGTTCCATAAACACTAAAATCATCCATAAAAACCTCTACACAATCATCTATTAAGTCACTAAAAATATAAAAAATGCATCGTTGAAATGTGGCCGATGCATTAAAAAGTCTAAAAGGCATACGCCTAAAAGTAAATGTACCATATGGACATGTAAATGTGGTCTTTGATTGATCATTAGGATGAATAGGTATTGGTAAAAACCACTTAAACCATCAAGATAACAAAAATAAGAGAAATTTGCTAATCTCTCAAGGACTTGATCAATAAAAGGTAAAGGAAAATGGTCCTTCTTTGTTGCTTTATTAAGTTTTCTATAATCAATACACATATGCGATCCTGTGACAGTTCTAGTGGGCACTAAATCATTTGATTCATTTTTAACAACCGTCAAGCCACCCTTTTTAGGGACAACTTGGATAGGGCTAACCCATTTGCTATCACTAATAGAGTATATGATTCCATTATTGAGTAATTTAATTACCTCTTTCCTTACTACGTCTTTAAGTGTGGGATTAAGCCTCCTTTGACCTTCAATGGAAGGTTTTACATCATCTTCTAAAGAAATTCTATGCATGCATATACTTGGGCTTAAACCTTTCAAGTCATTAATGGAATAACCAATAGCACCCTTATGATTCAACAAAACATTGCACAATGCTTCAACGTTTTCAATTGGTAAAGAAGAATTAACATAAAAGGGAAATTAGAATTAGAGTCAAGAAATGCATACCTTAAAGAGGAAGGTAAAGGTTTGAGTACAAGATTTTCATTCTTGTCATCATCTTCTTTTTGCAATGGTTCAAACCTTGAAGCCCTATGCGAATTAAGATATGGAGTTGCTTCTAGGAGTTTCACACAAGCTTTCACCTCCATATTACCATTTTCCTCTTGTGTTAAACAAGTTAACATAGGTTCTTGTCCAATGCATTCATGTATCACTTCATTAATACATTCTTCAATTGGATCAACTAACTCAACCATATTAATAGTTTCTATTGGTGTATTCTTTACCATCCTAAATACATCAAATACCATAGTTTCATCATTTACCTCTAAAGTGATCTTACCATTTTTCATATCAATTACTACTCCCGTGGTTCTCAAAAATGGTCTTCCCAAAAGAATTGGGATTTTAAGATCCTTTTCCATTTTCTAATACAATAAAATCCACAGGAATTACAAATTTTCCAATTTTAGCTGGAACATTCTCTAATATACCAATTGGATATTTAATTGATTTGTCAGCCATGGAAAGAGATATATTAGTGGGTTTTAGATCTCCTAAATTAAGTTTCTTGTAAATGGAATATGGCATAAGACTCACACTAGCACCAATATCACACAAAGCTTTATCAAAGTGAGATTCACCAATTATACAAGGAACAGTGAAACAACCAGGGTCTTTGAGTTTGGGAGGAATTTTAGAATACATAGCCTTAAATTCTTCAACTAATGAAACTAAACTTGATGTGGGTAAATTATATCTAGTAGAAATCGACGAAGAGATGATATTGTTTGGTAGGAAAGATGACGACCTTGTATGGTAGGAATCGACAAAAAGATAATCCATTTTGATTTAAAAGTCTGACTCATAACTTGTTTTATTATGAAATGCATACGACTATGTAATGATTAGATACCTTGAACCTATGAAGGGTCAGTTTAGTAGGAGAGTGTTGAGCTTTTGGGAGAAAGATGCCCCTACTTTAGGAAAGGTGAATATTTAAGAGGGAAATGCATCCACTTTAGAATGATAAAGTGATTTGGCTATTTTTGTTCAGATAGACCAGGTCGGGGATGGTTAGACTGGGTATTAGGCTAGTTGAAGGGTTGGTCAAAGGCTATTGGTTTGGTATTGTAGGAGGAAGAGATTAAGCTAGTTAGCTTGAAAGGCTTGAACAACTATCTTAGGATCATATCAGGTATGAGGCTGCTTAGTCACTAGTTATTAGTTTGGCCTAAGAAGAAGTCACTTTGAGAGGTTAAGCCAAGTATGGCTGGGAAAGATTGGGCTGGGTTTAGGAAACTTCAGCTTGGGAGAAGGTTTGGTTTGAGGCTGAATTGGAAAGCTTAATCAAAAGGTTCAAGTCCTTGGAGACGATTAGGTCAAAAAGCTAGGTCAAGTTTTAGGGAAGGTCAATTTGTTGGACTTATCTCTAAAAAAGTTCATACAGGAGTCTTTGGTCAGGTATGGTAATTGGCTTGATCAATTATGGCCTTCTGGTATGGCTTTAGGGGAGATCATCTTAGAATGTTAGGTCAGGTTTGGCCTTGGCTAGGGTCATTTGAAAGCTCAGTTTAGTTTTGTCTTAAGACTGTGTCTGAGAGATCAGGCTGGGATGCTAGACCTAGGAGGTTAATCTTGGCTTGGAGGAAGGCTCAAGCTAGGAAATCAATTTAGAAGGCTCAGTCAGATTTTGCTTTAGAGTAGATCATGGGATTCACAATGAAGGCTTTTTGGGAGTGGGTTTCATGATAAAGGCTTTTGGACTTGGGCTTCATGGCGAAGGCTTTTTGGACTGGGCTTCTTAGTGAAGGCTTCTAGGTGTTGAGGATAGTTTTTTACAAGGGTGCTTTAGATGATTGGCTTTGGCTAGGGGCTTCATAATGAAGGCTTCTTAGTTTGTGCTTCGTGACAAAGGCTTTTGGTTATAAGGGTATCCCATGCTCATGGTTAAGGATTTGCCCTTTGACCTGGTTGCATTAAAATGGTTTGCAAGCCTTAAGAGACTTTGATCTCAGGGATTATGTGTTTTACCAATGAGGCTTAATCTTTCAAGGATAATGAGATGTTTGCCAAAGAGGCATGAGGCAGGCCTTAACTAGTTTGAGTCCTTCTTAGTCAATTTAAAGATGATAAGCTTTGGGAGATATGCCTCGACTAGATCCAAAGGTGATAAGTCTTGAGAGACTTAGGATTTTTTGTTCTGCCTATGATAAGAGTTTGCCAAGGAAATGATTGTATGATTTGCCAATGAGGCTTAGGATGGAAAAGTTTGAGAATGGTTTAAAGGTAGGCTGAAACTTCTGAAAAGAATCATGGAGGTTGTATGGCTTTGCTTTTTATAGCATGAATCATGGAAAAGAGCAAGTAAAGCTATCTAGTGTTTGAGATTGAAAAGACTCTTAGAGTGATACTTAATTGATTTGACTTGACGTAGATGACACACTAACTAAAAGAAAAAGCCCTTTAGAACAGCTAAAGGACTAATGAGAAGAGACAACTTGGGGATTATGCCCCTAGTGAGTGATAAGGATGTGATAGACTAGAGATTTAGCTTTTTGAACTAAACAATGGGATGGATTGACAACAGATGATGATGTTCTGGAAAGACATGCTCCTATTATAGGATAAGGGCATAGAAGATAGTATATCCTTAGAGAATGAATAGTATATCCTTAGAGAATGAACCTCTGGTGAGGAAGGATGACTTTGGAGATAAAAGACGAGATGGATTGATTGAAGATGAAAACTTTGGACATGAGGGAAGATGACTTAGATGAGCTCTCTCTGTCTCTGTCTCTCTCTCTCTCTTGCCAAAGCCGCCCATTTGGGTTTTCAACTTAATGAGCTTGAATTAATGAAATTTCTACCATGATTTGGGCTGCTGCCTTTTTTCATTTTAAAGGGCTCTAACCTTTTGAATTATGGATTTGACAAAGGTCTTCTCTGAATTATTGCCCCTTATTGAGGTACATCATTTAATTACCCAATGTGCAATAGGTAATTACATTTACTTGCTCTTTATGCTTCAACTATTTGATCATTTGACCTTCTTTGATTAGGTGCAATTGTTGATAACACCTCAAATTCTAACATGTGTTAATTGTGGTGGATTTGATTGTTTGTTCATTTCTCTCTTTTTTTTTCTTTTTTTTTTCTTTCTTTTCTTGTTTTTTTTTTTTTTTTTTTTTTTTTTGGGTAAGCTCATCCATGTCGGACCAAAAGGAAGATAAGAAAAGAAATGCACTAATAAGAAAATGTAGATGCATTACTATAAAGAAAACTTTATTATAAGATGACAAAAAGAGGACTGACATGGTTGGCAAAATACAAAATAAAATAAAATAGAATGACAGACTCTGACTCAAACTTAAACTCAAACTTTGATTTGGAATTCAATCTCAGACAGGTCAAATTAGCTAGGCTTAAACTCCTCTATGTTATGCCACTTACGGTTGAGGTAAGGTGGGGTTGAGTTGGATCTAGATTCCTCATCATTATTTAGGTTGGTGGTGGGGAATTTAACTTGAAATGATTTACTTTGGATGCAATCTTCAACCTTTGATGCAGTTGCAACCATAGCTCTGAAGGTGGGTAGGTATTGTGTTAACAAGTGTGCTTGATGGGTCAAGAGTAGATTCTTGACAATGATACCTACTTGTTCTTGCTTGGTTGGCTTATTTACCATTTGAGCAGCTTTAGCCCTTCATCTAGTAAGGAACATGGAGAAGGACTCATCTGGAAGTTACTTCATGGTTTCCAAATCATGCCTAGTGACATCTACTTTAGTGTTATAATGATACTGTCTAATAAAGACATGACAAATATCATCCCATGTTCTTTTTTTGCTCTTGTCCAATGAAAAAAACCATCTCCTAGCAGCTTTGATTAGTGATTCTTGAAACATTTGAGCAAGAAGCTCATCGCTAAGTCCCATAGGTTTCATTACTCCTTAATACACCTTCAGATGAGTTTTAGGGCATGTAGTTCCATCAAATCTATCTAACTTTGGCATTCTGAATTTAGGAGGTAGTTTGGGATTAGGGAACAAGATCAAGCTATCCATATCAATTAAGTCATTATGGTGCTTCAGGGATTTGATGGTTTTCTCCATAGCTTTAAGTTTATCCATAAGTAATTTGGTATCCTAAGAGAAAACTTCCCCACCTTGAAAAAGATTTAGGAGAGAGGAAGATCTATAGTGGGTAGTGGTGTTTAAGGCTTGAGTATTGGTAGGTTTCCCAAGATAGGTTTGGTTCAAATTTTTATTGAGGTTTGCTTAGCTAATCAGGGCTCAAACTTCCTTAATGATGGCTTGCCTTTGTTCCTTCATGTTTTCTTCAAATTGAATCTATTGAGTAGCTAGGATAGCTTGAAAATGCTCTTCATGCTTCTTAAGAAAGCTAGTCATAAGTGTGGTTATGGCATCCATGTCAAGCGGGTTGGCCATTGGTACCTTATGAACCAAATCAAAGAATCGAGGTAAGTGTTTGGTGATGAGGTAGAAATATAGGCATGCAAACTTTAGGGAGAAAGACTCCCTTTGATTTTATGAGCTAACTGCATTTTGGGCTTTTGAGGATTTCCTAAGGCTGCCTAAGTCAAGGTCTCAGGCTTAAGATATCAGGTTGAACCAAAGGTACTAAACTTAGGGTAATGTGTTAGACCAAAGGTATTAGGGCTTAGGATAGTGTGTTGGGCCAAAGGTATTGGGCTTAGGACAATGTGTTGGGCCAAAAGTATTAGGCTTAGGATAGTGCGTTGGGCCAAAGGTATTAGGCTTAAAGATGACAGTGTCTTGTGGCTAGGTTGGCAAGGTATGGATAAAAAAGAGTTTAGGGTGAACACATTTTGGGTAAAGTTAAGGTAACAGTGTTTAAGGTTAGAGGTGTTTGAGGCCAAGGCTAAGGAAATGAGGTTTTAGGTTTAGGGCTAGGGTATTAGGGTAAGGTTTAAGGTGATGGCTTAAGGTTTGTAGGGGTGAAGGTGATTGAGATAGAGGTAGGAGTGTTTAAGGTTTAGAAGTGAAGGTGTTTGGATAGAAGTAAAAAGTGAGTATGTGACCCTTCTTTGGTTCAAGGTATAACCTAAACTAGAGATGAATGCATGTTTTGTTATACAATGTGGATGAATGATATGCATGAGGAAAATATTTCATGAGAATGCAAAGATGCAAGGTTTTAATTATGGTACATACAACCTAAGGTCAAGACCTAGGTTCAATACATGAAAGGGTAAGGGTGGCTCTGTTTGGGTACCCGTTACACTAGAACAGCGATATACCTAACCATATGTGAGTCAACGAGCCTCGCGTGGGTCCAACAGTACGTGCATACTCATTACACTTTTGAAAGGATTAAAGGATTCGTCGTAGGGTGGATGATTCCACTATCAGTGAATAGACCCATGGAGGGTTACCCACTTGATGTTACTTTCTATCCATTATTTTCCTAAGAAATCTAGGTTGAAAGGCAAAAAGCCAATGCAAATGATGCATGAATGTCATTTTTGTATTAAAAGAGCCAAATTTTGTTTTAACCAATTGGTAGTCCTCTTATTTCTTTTTATAAAAAAGAAGGTGGTCCCCAGTAGAGTTACCAGCTGTGAAGCCCCTCCCAAGCACCGATATGATCCTCTAAGTGGGATCGGAATGCTCATTTGGGTTTGAACTCACGATGGAACCCTCAGGTTTAAATTGGTTGATTTTTGAAAAGAGTCACCACCTTAATTTTATTTTATTTGGGAAAAGATTAAGGGAAAAACCCAATTTGACTCCAATTAATATCCCAAAGGAAAAGATCACTAGCCTTGAAACCAAAGAGGATTCGATGACTAGGTTTTCGGTTTATTTAGAAAAATGATTAGTTTGTCAAATTTAATACAAGATGACTTAAAATGAATTTCATGAGCAATGTACATAATGCATGAATAATTATATAATGCATGAATAAACAAATAAATAAACATTCATTCAAAGCAATAAAGCAAACAAAGTAAAGGAATTAACTTACAATTCAAAACCAAAATAGTGGATACTTCCTCTAGCCCTTATGGGTTACAGGGAAGTCACACATTCTCCAAAATTATTCTAAAGCAATTACTAAAGAAAAATACTGCAAAAGAAAGACAAAGTCAATATTATAATAAAGAAAATAAACTAGAAGTAAATATCGCAAAAAAAAGTAATTGTGAGGCCTCACCCGAGCACCTGGTCTGATCCACTAAAGGGGAATCAAAAATGCCCATTTGGGAGAAACATCACAATTGGAACTCGCTATGAGTTCAGAAAATTTGTATTTTGTAAATTATTATTTGCAAAAGGAGTTGCCACTTTAATTTTGTTTATTTTAGTTGGAAAAATCAAAGGAAAAACCCAATTTGATTGACTCTAAAATTATACCATTTATCCCAAGGAAAAGCACTAATCCTTGAATGACCAAAGAGGGTTTGGAGACTAGGTTTTGGTTAAAACAATACAAAAAAAATTAGTTTGGCTTAAATACAAAATGGCTTTCATAAAAGAAGTTTTTGTGTATGCATAAATAGATATAATATGATGCATGAAATGAATATTACTTGTGAAATGCATGACAAATATGAGATAATGACAATTATGAAAAATAAAGGAAAACTACTTAAAACTATTACAAATCAAAATGTTAAAATTAGGGGATCTTTCCTCTAGCCCTTATGGATTATAGGAAAAGCACACATTCCCCAAACATAGTCTAAATAACTAAAATACGAAAAAGAGTATTAAAACAATTATAATAAAAAGAATTAAAATTTTGACTTTTATTTAAGAAAAGTAATTTCAATCCTAAACTATGTGAAGAAGGTGATAGAGAGAAGAAGTTGTTAATTTCAGCGGAGTTGAATGCCTTAGAGATGACAAGCCTGCGTATCCCTTTGAATGGGAATCAAAACCCACACAGTTTTTCCTTCTTGCGAAGGAGGGGTTTTTTAAGTCATTGCCTTTATTATCATGTTTTGATTGATTTTAAGGGCTTAAGGGATTTGTTAATTAGGTCAAATTTTAATTAGCAAAATTAGATCTTTTCAAATTTAGATCTTAAAATTAAAATTGAAAAGGGAAAGGAAAGAACTTTTACCTTTGGCTTACGTTAGCGAGGAACATAAGGAGTGAGCTTGGCATCGGATTTAAGTTCCACCTTGGCCTCGGGATATCACGAGCACTCTTTTTGGAAGAAGGACTCTTGAATAGCGTGAACTCTTATTGAAGGGACTTGGATAACACCTTTGCTTGAGAACTATGAATTCCCTTTGAAAGAAATGGGTTGAATTGAACCTGTTCTTGATTAGGAAGCTTAAGAATAGAACTTGAGGTGATTAGGAGGCTTGTGAATAGGGTTTTGAGATGATTAGGAAGGTTATGAATGGGGTTTTATATGATGGAGGAGGTTTTGAAATGGGATTTTAGAGATTGGAGGTTTAGGAAGAGGGTTTTGATGTTTGAAAAGTTTAGAAATAGGATTTAGAAAGCTTTATGGAGAGTATAGAAGCATGTAATTGTGTGTTTTTTGCTGTTATGAGGTGCAAGGTATTTATAGGAGGAGTTTAGGGCTAAAAATTAACAGTTTATGGGTAGGATTCTGAAATGGTACGGTTGCAGTAACTGAGGAGTCGGCTGCAGCAACCGTAGAGCACTTTGCGATTGCTGCAACACCAGCTATGGTAGTCGATTGGCTACCACAGGGGCCTCTGTGGTAATCACAAAGGCGACTGTGGTTACCTGCGAGTTACCGCAGCAGGCCCGCGGATTGCTGCATTCCATTTTTTAGCCCATTCTCATCCGTCTTTGATCCTTTTGAGCCCATTCTGATTCTATGCGTTTGTGATCAAGTGCTAATCATCTGAAGGTGTAAGTTTCAAGAAATTTATTTTTCAATAAGGAGCTACCCCCTTGACCCCTGCCTGCTAACTGGCTAGCGAGACCGCCGTATGCGTAGTGCATGAATCTTAGCAAGTGTCAAGCTGCAGTCGAATCCTAAAGGTGCAAATTTGAGGATTCACAGTTGCCCCTTCATCAGGATTGGTTTTGAGCAAAAGGTAATTCTGATGATAATGAACCCTAGAATAAGTGATGGTAAGATGAACCAAATGGATGCCTAAGCTTGTCCTGTGCGGTCCCTTGGAGACCGCTCACTATTTTTTGCTCCATTCTCACACTTTTCAAATCTGATTTAAGCCCAGTTTGATTTTATAGGTTCATAATCAAGTGCTGGTTGTTTAGAGGTGCAAATTTAAAGGTTCACACCATGTTAAAGGGCAAATCCTCATTCATGAGCCTGCGACCAAAACCTTTAGCACCATACTTGAACTAAAGCCAACCATCCAAAAAACCTTTGCAGAAAAACCCAAGTTAACAAACTATCCTCAAAGCTCGAAAGCCCAAACCAAGAAGCCTTCTCTATGAAGCCTACTTTCTAAAGCCTTCACTATAAAGCCCATAATCTCCCCTAAATCCAACACTGGACCAAGCCTTTCTAAGTTGGTTTTTTAGCTTAACCTTTCTTCTAAGCCAAACTTAGCCTCCTAGTTTGACATCTTAAAAAATCTAGCATTTCAAGATAAATATATATATATATATATATATATATATATATATATATATATATATATATATATATATAAAATCTAGCCTTCCCAAACTAGTTTCCTAGCTTGACCTTTCCTTTAAATGAACTGCCCAAAGCCATAAATTGACCTAGCCTAAGGCAAAACTTGACTAAGCCTTCTAAATGAACTCCCTAAAGGAGATAATCTGATCGAGCTGAAGTGCTAGACCTGAATAAGCCTTCCACATGAACTTTTCTTAGGATAATCTCGACAAACTAACCTTCCCCAAACCTTCCAACCTAATCGTCTCCAAAGACCTAACTGTCTTAATCAAGCTCTCCAATCTAGCCTCAAACCAAATCTTCTCTAAAGTCATACCTATCTCAATCTTTTAAACTAAATAGCTTGATCTTTTCTAAGGCCACACCTTACTTAACCTTGCAGAATGATTTTTTCGTAAGACAAACTAATTGCCATTGACCAACTAGTCTCATACCTGATATGCCTATTTCACCTCTAAGCTAGCTGATCAACCAAAAACCAAATGACCAAATTGTTTTCCTTTATCATTCTAAAGTGGGGGCACCTCCCTTTCAAATATTCACCTTTCTAAAATAGGGGTATCTTTCTCCTAAAAATCAACACTTTTATATCAAGCTAACTCTTCAAATGTTCAAGGTATCCATCATTGCATAATCATCTACATTTTTGCATTAAATAGGCTTATGAATCAAAACAGATCATCATTATTCCTACTAGGGATATTGTGGCACTGCCGAATAGCCCTCTGTGGTGCCGTAGAGGCCTATGAGGCAGGTCTCATGATTTTCCCTATTTTGTGAATCCCATATCAAAAATTTTATGCATTATACATACTATATATAGAGGACCTCTCCACACTTCAAATCATTGACTTTAGGAGCTTGAAAGCCTTTGCATTAAGCAAACTACTTTAGTTCTAAAGCCTTTCTTTTCTTTTCCTTTCGCTTTGCATTTACTCCTTGCTTTGCAAAGTGAGTTGAGGGGTTTCTCCTTGATTCCTACCTAACTAGTCAAAGGCTTTCCTCCTGCCTACTCAAGGCAAGTCCATGGCTGAAGGTTTGTGTCCATTGTCCAAGGCTAACTGCCACTTATCATCTAAGGCAAGCTGCCATGTCATTCGAGGCTAGCCACCGCCCGTTATCTGAGGCAAGTCATCGCATTGTCTGAGACTAGTTGTCATCTGCCATCCGAGGTAAGTTTCTTTTTCTTTTCTTTTCCTTTTCCTTATTTTATTTATTATTTTCCTCCTTAGGATTTGTGTTCTAGGGCTCTTTGCCTAATTCTTAATTTGCTAAGGTAGTTAATAAGATTTTGACTTAATTAACTCCACTTGGTAATCAATTGGTTAAATCAATCAACTTGACTCTCTTTTAATCAACCAATTAAACATGATAAAATGGCTTGGCTAAACTAACCCCTTTGCAAGAAGGGAGAACTGTGTGGGCTCTGATTCTCATTCAAAGGGATATGCAAGCATGCTTGGTTTAAGCAGCAAATCCAACTAAAACTAACCAACTCTCCCCCCTATATCGCCTTCTTCACTTGCTTTTATTTTGTTTTCTTTTACTTTGTTATTAGGCTTAGTTTAGGGAATTTGTGACTTCTTTAGAACCCATAAGGGTTAGCGGAGGTATCCCCTAAGTTTGAAATTTTATTATAATATTAACTTTCTTTTATTTCGAACCTTAATTGTGTATTTACTTCATTATTGAATGGATGAATTGAATGATCATGCATCTTAAATTGTTCATAAAATATATTTTAAGTTACTCTTACATTAAATGGCTAAAATTATTTTGTTAAAATAAATGGAAAACTTAGTTCTTGAATCCACTTTGGTTTTGAGGTTAGTAATCTTTTTCTTTGGATAATAATTGGAGTCATATGAGTTTTCTCTTTATATTTTCCCAAATAAAAACAAATTAAGGTGGTGACCCTGAGAAATAATTTTCAAATCTATCAAAGATAAGCCTGAGGACTTTCCCATGAGTTCTTTCCCAAATGAGCATCTTGATTCCTTTAGCATATAGGATCGGTGTTGGGGCAAGGCCTTATAAGCATTAGAAGTAACACAGCAGGAGCAATAGTAATAGCAACAAGAGGAGGCACTGATGGAGTGGGAATTAGAGGTATAGCAGGCTATAAATGAGCTAGAAAAGCTATCCTAGTCTACTATAACACTGACTACAACCACTCCTCCATAGCCTATATTCGAGCATCAACAACCAATTGTATATGAACTGATCCTCTCATCTACTCACCTATCCAACTCCTGCTGAAAGTCTTCAGTTGAAGGGTGTGGGGCAGAAAATGTGTTCGCACTTGATGGTCTATACAAATATAATGCCTGAGAACTGATGCCATAAGTCCTTCCCTTCTCTAGTCCCTTAAGCAGTGAAGAAATAGCTCTCTCTTGTCCGGCTGATGAGGTTCATTGGATCCCAATGCTAGTTGCGATAACTTCTCAAAGAGGTTATTGATATTCTCTTGCATTTTATAAAATATTAGTGATTATCATAATTCTATAACATTATAAAAATTTTAATTTTAATTTAATTATTACTTACATTAATCCTTCAGGATCTGGTATTAATGAATGTATGCTTGATAAGCTTCTTTGTGCAAGTTCATATAAAGATTCAATAGGTTAAACCTTGTGTCCCAATTGCTGAGCCTTTATTAAGAATTAATAAAGTATTTTTACAAGTAATTCCAAAATAAAAAAATTTTATGAATATTATTTACTAATTGTCTAGCATGCTCTTTATGTGGTATAGACCCTCAAGTGTGCCTCGACATACCATATTCTATACCACCTTTCTCTGACCTTCTATTCATGTTGGCCTATTGAAATAACGAATGAAACTGGGGAGAACCCCAATGTCTATGCCAGTTCTCCCATGCCTCATCTGGCATCCATTTCTTCTTCCTTCTATTCTTCACATAGTGAAGCATGTCCTTGTACCGCCATTCAATCTTCGTATAGAAGGCATTCTCAATTAAGGCATAGATCCCTTAATCCCACTTAAAATGTTTCTTTAACAATTTAAACACAATAAAAATAGTATTTAAGTAATTAATTTACAATTAGTTTATAACTTATTAGATGAAATTGAAATTATTACATACCTTGAACACCTCATAATAGAATTTCTTTACATTCTACATTACCTTTTTCCACATGTATCCATCCTTGTCAATCTTTTCTCTTAATATCCTCCATCATATATAGAAGCATTTATCAAAAGGAAACAAATTGCCAAAAAAAATTATAAATAAATGTAAAATTAATAAAATTTAATACTATTTATAGTTAGCAATAATTATATCAATAAAATTAAATAAATTAAATGTTAGATACATCAAACCCAGTAACTATATAGTGGGTTTCAAATCATTAGGAGGAACTGTGTATGACTCAATCATCATCATCAAGTGTAGCAGTAACTCGGGATGATGAAGGAAAAGAAGTAGAAGGAGCAGAAGAAAAAAGAGCTAAAATAGAAGGAGTTGATGAAATAGATAAAGCTGTAGAAATAGACAGAGGTGTATAAGTAGTGGGAGTTCCAAAGGTAAAGGGTGTAGAAGTAGAGAGAGTAGATGTGGATGGAAAAATCAGAATAGAAATAGAGGGGGCAATTGTAAAGGGATAAAGGAAGGGCAAAGAAAACAATGTTGACAGAGTTTAAGGTTGCTCACCTAGAGGTGTCAAGGCTGAAGATGTCTTAGGACAGATATGACCATGACCAGCTATATCAACTAAATGTGTACTAATTTTTAGAGACATAACTTTACATTTGAAATTATAAATAAGATTATCTATCAAAATATTTCATGAACAAATAAAAATTTATATGTGTGTGTATGTGTAGGTGTGTGTGGGTGTGCACTTTTCAGTTTAAACCAAAAAATCGAACTGAATAGAAATTTAGTTCAGTTTTTAGTTTTTATTTTGAACAATTTATGAAATTTAGTTCGGTTTGGTTTATGTGTGAGAGAAGCCAAAAAAAAAAAAAAAACCAAACCAAATTATACATATATATGTACACTATACCTTGAAATATCAATTATTTCCTTTTAGTTTTATGGTAAGCAGAAGTTTCTTGTCTTAAAAGTGTCCTAGGTTCGATGTACATAAACTTTATTTTTGAACTTTACCTTTTTAGTTAAAAAAAAAAAAGAAATTGAGCAATAAGTTTGTGTCAAACCTGTGCCTCCTACATAAGTTAGCAGCACATCATCCACCAGGGCAAACATCAGTATTGTGTTAGAAATTAAAAAGCAAAAACTATATAAATGGTAAACTAAACCAAAATTTTTTGTTTCAGTTAAGTTTTGATTTATAATTTTATGCTATTTCGGTTCAGTTTCGAAACCAAACCAACTAAATGCACACCCCTATATATATATATATATATATATATATATATGCCCTTTACGATTTTTGACTCAAAGAGCATACTCTAATTTTTGCCTAAGCTGCATTTTAGATTTCTAACTTAGTGAGCTTTTTTTTTTCTTTTCCTTTTTTTCTTATCTCTCTCTCTCTCTCTCTCTCTCTCTCTCTCTCTTGTGAAGTGGAGAGCCATATTGACACAAAAAGGGAAATTTTCTATTATTTAGACCATACTTGAATTGGGCTACCTATGTACCTCCACTTTCGTTGTTACTTTACTTGTCCTTTCTTAGGAAGGTCATGTCTTGATTACAATGCAATATTAAATAGGAAGTTATTTCCTAGTTGATTACAAAGGCTAGAAGATTTGATTCCATTTAAACCCATTATGATGGCACTTTTACCAAGTAAGATTTTTTTAAGCCTTTATAGGACAAACTGATATTTTAAACTTCGGATTAGGATTTAGAGTTTTGACATTCTCTCTTGTAATATGTTGATCACACCATTCTTCTTCTTTATTAGTTATACCCTATAGGTCATGATACTTGTTTGTCTTTGGTTAGAAAGATCCCCACCTCAATTGTTGCAACAATTCCATTTCATCCATTAACGGGTATAGAGTTGCCCCCAATTGAAGTATGGAAATTAGATATAGTCTCAATTGGCAACTGTTGATGATAAATTATACTTGATAGAATCCATTCTCGAATGCTTTCTTTTGAGAGCAGGATCTATTGATTATGATGATTTAAAAAAAGAAGAAGAAGAAGAAGAAGATCTAGACTTAACAAAGGATGTTAGTTTTGATGAGGCTACTCCTATCCACTTCACTAATGCCAAGATGCATTTATTTCCACTACGGTGGATTTTAGATTGATTCAATGTTCATTCCCCCAAAGAGTTGTAGTTGCATTAAAAGCCATATTTGAAGTTTTGTAGAGATCTACCATAACTCTTATCCCAAAACCTATTGATATAATGCATTTCCATTCATCCTAAATCTTTTCCATCACCATGCCCATTGGAAACCCATGTTTGATTCGCACATAGATTAGTTAAAGTGATAATTGTAAAATCAATTTATGCAATTACTCAATAAATGAATGCAAGGTGGCAACAATGTGAATTTTCCCATTGTTTTAGGGTATTATTTTGACTATTCATGAAAGATAAGCGACTGATTTGGTGAACCAACAACTTGATGATCTCTCCTTTTGATCATTATGGCCTTCATTTCATCTATTCATTCATGAACTGTTGTACATAATTTTTCTAAAAAATCTAACTACAATAAATATATCAATTTACTGACCAATAAATGATGATATTTATTTTTTATATTTTAAAAATATAAATATTAAATGTACTAAATTATAATAAAATGCAAATGTTATATAATAAATTATACTAAAAAATATAATTCAATATAAATTAAAATCACATATTTGTATAACAAAAAAAAATGGTAAAGTAACATTCACATGTACACACAAAAAAAAAAAATCATAAATCCTAATCTAAATTGTAAACCCTTAATTTTGTATCCTTATCATTAAGCTGCACTTTAGCACCTGTTAAATTTAATGTACTACATGGACCCGTTATAGCGGTCCTGCTAGCAAGTTGTTGAGCGCCCGTGAAAGAAAATTTTTTAGTATTCAATTACATTACTATTAGACATCCAAATTTCCTAACCCCAAAACCAATCAATCTCTAAAAAAAAAAAAAAAAAAAAAAAAAAAAGGTTGAGCTAGTAAGCATATGCGCCTTATTGTGCCAAAAAAAAAAACTAGTGCAGATCCACAGCTGTGGTCCCCTTTCTATCTTAAAAAGTCCATTTTGCCCATTTCAACCCAATTTTTAACCCCTTTTCAGCCCTATCCTTTTACTATTTTCACTTTTTCAATTCTAAACTACTCCCACCCACTTTTCATATAAATACCCCCCTCTATTCTCCTATTTTCCACACTCCTTGAGTTAGAGTTGATAGTTATCCTTTAATTCCTCTTTTCTTCTCCCTCCAACCACTCTCTAATTAATTAATTAATCTTTTTAATTAATTAATTATCTCAACCTAACGAAGTTAATTGATCTTTTTAATTAACTAAAAAACTTTTTTTTAAATTAAAATTAATTATTCAATTAATTAATTAAATAATCTTTTAATTAATTAATTAATTAATCACTTTTCAAAATCAAATTAATCCTTTTTCAAATCCACCCTTTATCCAAATTAATTAATTAATCATTCTAATTAATTAATCCACTCATCCATTTCATCACATTAATTAATTAATTTAATTAACTAATTAATCCTGAATCAATACGTCCACCCGGTCTAGATAAAATGAAACTTCGGTCTGTGAAACTCTTCGCTCTCTAAAAGTAAAGGTATCGGCCTTTTTCTCTCAAACCTAAATCAAATCAATCAATCAAATCAACCCCTAAACTCCTCCACTTAATTGTGGAATGAACTTTTTGAATTTTGATCTTCATTCAATAGGGTACATAGACATGTTTTGGAATTTAAATCCAAATCTCAAATCCAATCCCAAAATTACTTTCATTTTCCCTTTGCTTTCAATTATAATCAATTATTTATTTATTTTTAGAATTAAAAAGTGATTATGTGATCCCTCTAAATCCATAAGGATCAGAGGGAACATTCTCCTTAATTTGTAGATGTTTGCTTTAATCATTTCATTAATTTTTTATGCACCATGCATTCATACTATGCCATGTTCATACATTTAATTATTTGCCATTGTATAAATATCATTCATGAAATTAATTTCTAAGCCAAATTAAACTTAAGAGCCAAATTTAGATTATTTAACCAAAAATCTAGTCTTTGAGCTCCACTTGGTTTAAAAACTAGTGATTTTAATCATTGGGTAAATTAATTGAAAAATTAATGAATTGGAGTCAATTTAGGTTTTTTTCTTAATATTTTCCTAACTAAATAAAAATTAAGGTGGCGACTCTTAAAATCATTTTCAAAAAATCAACCAATCCAAACCCAAGGGTTCCATCATGAGTTTAAACATGAATAAGCATCTTGATTTCCTCTAGTGAATCAGGCTGATACTAGGGCGAGGTCTCATAAAAATCTACAACATCATTCGCATTTGTATCCATGATGTAGTCATCCTCATCATCACCAAAAGTATGAGTAGATGAGGTAATGGAGGAGGAGGAGAAGCAATATTAGTCTCCACATAAGGTAGAGGAGGAGGGGGAGGAGCAATAGTAGTCTGCATATAAGGTGGAGCTGTGCTAAGGCTCGTAAGAGGTCCTCCATCTACTACATTTGCTACTGCATATGATGATGTTGATGTTCCATTTGCTACTACAACTGTTACTCCATCTATTGCTACATCTGCATCTATATGTCTCTGACTGCCTTTTAAACTTGTCTGTCTATCTCCTCTTGCATCTATTAAGCTGTAGAGGAGGTGATGCGAGTGAAGTAGAAGATGAACTAGCATAAGATCTCCATAATATATGCATGCCTATGAACTAATCCAGTATAGCTTCCTTTTCTCAAATCCCTCAACAGCCCTGATATACAAGTCTTTCTCATCTATAGGTATGGGCTCAATGGATTCAAGAGCTAGCTGGGATATATGCTCGCAAAGGTTTGTGATGTCCTCCCGCATTTTATACAGTAAAAATTATTAGCATAATAGCTTAAATTAATAAATTGCGCATTTTAATTTTAATTTGAAGTAAACTTTATTACTTAGATGAACTCATTGCGATAGCAAGTCAACAAAAGTTTTCTCATCGTACTTCTTTGTGTGTGTAGACAAGAAGAGCTTGATGGGATCAATCTCTCAAGCCAACTAGCGAACCTGTAAAGAGTTATAGTAGCACACACACACACACACACACATATATATATAAATTAAACTTACTTGAAACAAAATGAAATACGAAGAAAAATACTTACTAATCGCTTGGCATGCTCCTCATGTGGTATAGAATCTCTAGTGTGCTTAGACACACTAGAAGTTGGGCTTGCCTTCTTTGACCCCTTATTCTTGGCAATCTAGTGGGGTATCCTCTTATACTCGATCGACATCCAATGGTTCTGTAGCTACTCCCATGTGTCCCCAGGCATCCATGTGTCCTTCTTCTTCTTCACCTCATAGAGGAGATCCATATACCTTTCTATAGCCTTCTTTAAGAAGGCTAAATGAACTAAGATGTCAATTGCCTATACCCACATATAGTACTTCTATAACAATTTAAAAATTAAAACAAAAGTTAGTATATCCTATAAGTAAAAACAAATCATTGATTAAGTATTCATTAAACGTTAGGATTGTACAATTATTATTAAATATCATTTACATACCTTGAATTCTTGCTGATAGTATTCCTTGGTTTGCTCTGGCACTCTTTTCCCATGAAGCTTGCTGGATCAAGATTGGTCTTGAATATCTTCATTATCTTCCTCGCAATATCAATCGATCGCAAATTGCAAAAATATTTAATGTTAGCTACAAATATTACAAAGTAATAAAATGATTTAAGAAATAAAAATAAGAAAGATTTGATATGCATACCTACCATCCTCTAGATAGACTATAGGTATGTGAATAGGATAACAATATACCCCATCACTAGCATCATCAGCATCAACCTCAACAGCGGATCTAGATGTAAAGGGACCAGAAGGATGTGGTCCACAAACAGAAGAGGAAGGTGGGGCAATGGAAGAGAAGGTAGGACAGTGGAAGAAGAAGGTAGGGCAGTGGAAGAAGAAGATGGAGTAGTAGAAATAGGGAAGGTCGTGAGGGAGAAGGAATCAACGATAGGCTATATGAATGGTGTGGTGTCAATGGAATGTGTAGAAAATATAGGTGTAAAAGCGATAAATGGTAGAGGTGTAGAAGAAGTGAACAAAAGTGGAGATTGATATATAGGTAATCAACCTACTAGAGGTGTACCCCGACCATGAATAGTACCCCTTCTGCAACCCTAACCTCCTCTTTTAGCATCATTTTTAGTACCCAATACATGTCTCGATATCTATTATATATGGTATAAATATTTTGCATATGATATATTATATGTAACCACATACAAAAATATAAGAGTAATAATAATTAAAATAAAAAATTACAATAATGTCTTTATATAATTTTCAGTATTCAAATACACACTTTATGTAGAAAATTACAATTATTCATAATCAATTTCTTCTACATCAGTCAAAGTCAATAATATCATCCATTGATTCTAGCTCTAATTCAAACTCAGATTCATCATCAAAATCATTATCTTTTTCATTCAAATTAATAAATGACTCATTCGGATCATTTAATGGTTCAAGTGGCTCATCCTTGTTAATTTCAATGCAATGCAAATTAACATCATCTTCTTAGATTGCTTCTTCATATGATGTCTTAATATGAGAGCCGTCCTTAATCTCTATAACTTATCTAGCTTTAACCTTACATACTGCCCACCAATCGGCTTTATCTCTTCACAAAGAGGGATAAGGAACGTAATACACTTGGTAAGCTTGTCTCACTAATATAAATGGTTCATATTTATTAAATATCTATGGTTGATTTCAACAAGATTATAATGCTTGTGAACTTTCATTCCCCAATTTAGCATTGGATCAAACCATTTACAATTTAATAACATCATTCTCTTAATCAAAAGTGCATGATATTCTCATTGCATGACCTCGATTAATCAATCATAGTAGCCATATGCATTCTCACAGTATTTTGAACCCTTTATACAGACCCTACTATAGATTGATGATATATCAGAACTATATTTTTCTCTATGAAACTTATATTTGCTCATGAAATAAATAGGATATGTCGTGATAGACCGTAATAGACCCTTAGCAAGGTCAATAATGAATTGATTTGTGATACCATTTGCAGTATCATTAGCCTATAAGTTGTAAAAAAAGAATTTAAACCAAATCATTTTAAGCATCTGAAAATTAGAATATCAAATTTATTAAAGGTACAACTTTATACTTACATATGACGTGAACCAGCCAAAAAAGTCTATCTCTAATCTCACATCTATATCATCTATTGAAATATTTATGATATTTTGCTTTAACATTTCAATATATATGCTTCACAAAATAGGAAATGTACAAGTATGAGTTAAACAATCTTAATATTCATTGATAATTACACTAAGTAAAAGTTATAGAATTTAACTTACTTGACATATTCTACTATTTTAGGATAATTAAGAAGAATATAGGATTGAGTTGCCTTATATTCTGAGTCCATCATCATTCTTGCTTTAGGTCTATCAAATGGTTTAGCTGGATGAGTGAATATTGTAAAATTTTTTAGGATATTATCTCCTTTAGTCATTCTGCCATCATCATTACAAGATACTTTTCAATGCCTTATACATACATGGGGTTCAAATAGTAAGAGCAGAATCATGATGCTTCCTTAATTAGGTATGCATTACAAATCGACCCTTCAACTCTCACTTTATTCTCGACATTATGTTTCAAATGATGAAGAAATCTGCAAAAGAAATATTTATAGGCTTACAATATATATTTATTTGGAAATGATTAAATGAATGTAAGGAAGAGAGAATTAAGAATTTATCTCTCAAATGGATACATCCATCAGTATTGAAGGGGTCCTGCTATCCAAGCCTTATATGCCAGATATCGGTAGATGCTCCATTAAGTCAAAGAAACTTAGATTGAAAATCTATTCTAATTTACATAGGATAAATGGAATTTCATATTCAAGCCTTGTTATGTCTTCCTCCTTAATCATCATTAAAGTCAATTCCTTGAAAAATAAACTCAACTCTGCCAATGGTTCCAAACATCCATTAGCAAAAGTTCGCAAAAAGCAATAAGGAGTAATCATTACATAAAAATGTGACAGTCATGGCTTTTCATTCCAAACAACTTAAGCTTCTGCATATCAATACATTTGACCATGTTGGGTACATAGCCATATAGAAATCTAAGATTTTTCAGTGATTCACATAAGACCTATTTATTCTGCTTATCTAGCATATACTTAGCCTTTAGATATCTCTTAGTTGCTTTATCGATCTATAACTCTAGACGGAGGCACAATTGTTTTAGGTCTTCTCCTAATTTGGCATTATCTTTGGTTTTTCCTTTGATGTTCATCACTATATTGAAAATATTCTCAAACACATTTTTTTAATATGGATGACATCCAAATTATACCTTATCAAAATGGTATTCCAATACGACAAATCCCATAATATATCATGTTTCTTCCACCCACAACTACTCCTCTTTGCAATATGAGCATTCACAGATTTCGATATGACATCTGTCACTTTCATCAATCTCAAACTAGTGATTTTCTCCAATATCTCTATACTAGATGATATGGTCAAGGTCAAGTCATAAACTATATGATTCTTAATAATGAAGGTCTTATTCCATCTAAACAAATGATTAGGATGTAAGAGTTTACAATGACAGTCAAACTATGATTGCTTATCATTTTTAGGAAGAGTGAAAGCATTGGGCATGCAAGTCTACTTTGAGTACTCCATCTAGACAATATACTAATGTAGAAAAATTATTGACGATCCATATCAAAGTAGCATACATATGAAAATTCTGCTTCATTGATATATCATATGTTTGCAACCCAATTTTCCACAACTATATCAATTATACAATTAGAGGCTATAAGAAGAATCCAACTTTTGTTAAGGATTATTTGGCCTGGGAACTATTATAGAAAGAAACAAGAATTTCTCCTTTATACACATCCTAAATGGCATATTATATGGGGTGACAATAATTAGCCAAGATGAATACTATTAACTAGATTGACTAAAAGGTTGAAAACCATTAGTGCATAATCCTAAATAGACATTGCAGATTTTAGAAGCAAACACTGGATTCACCCGATAAAAATGCTTCCAAGCTTTAGAATTTGAATAGTGTTGCATTATACCCTCTTCCTTCTTATGCTTAGCATGCCATCTCATATCCTTCTTATGCTTAGCATGCCATATCATATGCTTGGCAATTGATTCAAATGTAGATAACCTTTGTAGCCTTAAAGACAATGGAAAGTAGAACATTTTCTTATAAGGAACTTCCTTCTTTTCTGTATTAACACCTCGACGCCTAGGCTAATATCTAGAAAAATTATAGAACTTACATGTATTTAGATTACTATTTTCCCATAGTATAACATGTAATTGTTCCTACAATAGTGAATCTTCTTAATTAGCAGTCTAGTGCCTATATTAGCTTCTTAGTCCTATAGAAATTTTTGACCATCATACTACCATCAGGCAACAACTTGTTATACCATTACAATATCTCATCATAACACCTTTTAAATATATGGTGCTCTAACTTGATATTTAAGAGTCGTGCTGTGGTAGATAATTTCGACTAGGCCACAAAGGCTCGTTGGCTACATCTAACATATCATATAGCTTTTAAGTCATGGGATTTGGTTCTTCCTTATTTTAGTCTAATCAAATCCTAGACTAGTGACATCCATTGCCATATTATGATATGCAAATGGAGAAGTAGCATAATTAACTTCGTAATGATTTTCATCTGCAGTTGAAGTTTCAGACCCACTAACTTCACCATGCAAATATCAATCATATAATCCAGCACAAAACCCCTCTTTACAAGGTGCAGTATTTGATCAAAAATTTTGATTCTGACATCTATTATGGACACAAAGATATCTAATTTTGTTCCCAGTCATAAACTGAGACTAAGATGCAACAAATTTAATAAAATGATTAACACCTTCTAAGAATTCTAGATCTAAATACCTATCTTGAAGTCTAGAATACATCCAATTTCTATATGATCTCATCATTAAATCCTAAAAGTTATGGAAACGATGTTATTGCATTTCATTCATAGTCAAAAATTTTCCTATGTGTGTTGGTTAAATTTTCATTAACTTTCAATATCTAATTCTACATCCTTATATCTCCAAACTTGTAGGGTAAGGACCTAACTCATTTAGAAACTCATTGCTATATAACTATTACTGATATATTCAAAAGTCATACTACTACAGAAATTTCGATAGCATCTCTCTATAGTTCTCCTAGTGCACAAACATAAAAATGCCATGAAATAAGACATTTTTCAATATGCATTAAGAGAACATATAGAAGATGATACCAAAATTTAAAGAAATAGTATGACGAGGAATGATATAGCAAGCTATATAGACAATGAAATATATAAACTATCCACTTTGGACAATTTAATATCCTCTCATCATTCAATGAGAATGACACCAAACTGGTATCTTCAGATATGCCAAAATTTTATTAATGATTTTTAAATAATTGTATTTTTAGGCGTATGATTGTGCAAAGTCTAAAAATACAATTAATAATAAATTAATGTGCAAAGTAACATAAAAAATAACTATACAAAAAATAATATAAATTCATCAATTAAATACAAGTCACAATATAACAAAATAACAATAGAAACATATAAATAAATTAAAATACATATTTAGTTTTTATTTATTTTTGTATTTTTTTAGTTAATCATAATTTTGGATAAATTATGAATTGCTTGCATTTAAAATTTATTGTTTTAAGGCACATTTATTTTTTATTAATCTTGGTATATTTTTATTTAATCATAGTTAAAAATAAAGTTTAATATTTTGAGTAAAATATGAAATGTTTGCATTTAAAATTTCATATTTTAAGACATATTTATTTTTATTTATTTTTGTATATTTTTATTTATTCATAATTAAAAATAAAAATAATATTGATTAAAAATAAAGAAGACTATTTTGGGAAATTATTAAATGCTTGGATTTAAAATTTCTTTTATTTAAAGCATATTTATTTTTCTTCTTCTTTAAATATTTTGTATTTAATCATAATTTTAATCCTAATTAGAAATAAACTCTAATATTTTTAATATTTATTGAATATCTTGCATTCACATTGAAATGTTATTCGTCAGTGACATATAATATTTTACTTCTTTTTATATTTATAATGCAATTATACTTTTCTTAATTTTAGTAAATATTTATATATTGGGTTGAACTTTTTATTTTTATTCTACTATTAGTTGTCATTTAAATTGCATCTTAATTTAATTTACTTTTTATTTTATTTTAATCCATAAATAATCGATGCAAATTAACTTCTATTTTCTTAAATATAGAAAAATAAAATACAAAGTAAAATAAATTAAACTATAAAGTAATTATACATGCCAATAAATTATAATTTAATTATACATACTACAAACTTAACTTTATAAATTATAAACTAAAAAATCAAATTTAACTAAATACACCATATTATACTGTCAATCCACGTAAATCATATCATATTAAAATATGGTAATTTAATAAAAGCTTATAAAAATTTATTGAAAAATACAAAAATTTAATTACACATCAATTTAAAAAATAATGCACAAATTTAATAAAATATATAAATTTTATTTTCAAAGAATAATTACAGCGATTAAATAAAAAATACATTAATTTAGTATCACTCAAAAATAATATCCATTAAATTTTCATTAAACTAACAACATTAATTTAATACCACATAATTTTCATAACAAAAAATAAATTAATAAAAAATTTATCATATCACATTATACAAAATTAATTACATTAAAATTTAACAAATATTTTCATTATACAAAATTAACACAAAAATAATTTTCAACAAACAACAAACATTTATTTTCACAAAATCAACAAAATAATACCAATTAAAATGGAAAATTATATGTAAACACAAAATAATAAAACAAAATTAGATAAATCAAAAAATACTTAGTCAAACAAAACATTATAATTTTCAAACAAAAAATCCACAAGCCCAAAATCACACACACACACATATAAGTGTATTACAAAAAAATAAAATAAAATTAATTAAATTAATAAACAATATATATATATATATATATATATATATATATATATATATATATATATATATATATATATATATATATATATATATATATATATATATATATATATATATATATATATATATATATACTATAGAAAAATAAAATAAATAGATAACTAAAATAATTTGTACCTACATGAGAGGGGAACGAAATAAGGTGGCCAGTTCAATTCCGACGGCAGGAAGCAAGGAGCAGTAGGAGAGGGAGAGGAAGGAGAGAAAGAAGAAGAAAAAGAAAGGAAGAAGAAAGCTAGAAATGCTAGGCTTTATATTTATCGATTTACCAACTAAAATTACTAACCATTTAGAGACAGAATATATAATAATTTCTAAGTTACTGATCAATTTTGCGACATACGAAAATTGATCAGTATATCATTAAACTTTTCGTATATTCTCTACACATTTACTGACCGATTTATTAATGGAATGGTTATGCCATGTGGCAATCGATTGGTGAATTTTAATGCATTTTGAAATTTTGCGCTTGTTGATAATCGGTTAGTAAATTATAAAAGATATCGACCGTTTATTGACTATCTTTTTTTTTCTTTTCTTTTTTTTGTAATGCCCTATTTAGTCAATAAATCGGTTGTTAAATATTGATGCCCACCAAAGGTCGGCACCAAACTTTTAGCTTACGTTCCGTTGGTAATTAGTGATAAATCAGTTGGTAATTTATCGCACTAATCATTCTCGCCACCATCACTGACTAACTAGTTTCGGTCGAAAAATTTAGTTCAAAATCAATCAATAACTGATTGGCGATGCTATTAATTTTTTAATACTCGTATTCAGTTAGTGTTTGATCAGTAATTATCGATCAATTTCACTCGATTGGCAATTTTGATTAGTGTTTTGGTATTTCCTTATAGTGTCTATTGATCTTTGTTTCATTCAAGTTGGATTCAAGAAGAGAAAATATATAATGAAATAAAGAGACAAAGAATATAAGAAATTCAAATTTTGTTATGGAATAAAAAATGTCATCATCCCTGATTACATGAAAATGAGAGGACAGACCGGGGAAGACGATTGTAAACTCGAAACTAGGAATAAAAAGATGACTGTAATAGACATAATTGAATTTTTAGACTTAGAGTCTAACTCTAACTAACTCTAACTCTAAGAATGTGTTCTCCTCAAAGTACTAACCTACTAGGTGGATTCAAGTAGGCTCGGGTAAGGTCTGGTTTTACTCCACATATGATCATGATGACTTGCTAAAAAAGAGGAGCCTCAAAGGTTTTATTGCTTTAGAACTGAAGGAGTTAATGGTGGCTCAGGGTTGTAGGGGGTATTGGTTTAGAAAGGATAAGGTTTCCCTTGTCAATAAGGTCTTGGATCTTGTACCTGAGGCTTTTGGTCATGTCTATCTTATGGCTAACTCTTGATGTTATTCACAAAATTCATTTGCATTTTATTTCTTAGATAAAGGATTCAATGATGCATTTAATTTTAAAGGTGTTACCAAATTTTGTTATAGAGCCACTTGGCAAGCACCATTCAAGATTATATCTAAGTCAATGACTTTCCCCTTTTCTAATTTTAAGAATTCTTGGATGGTGATGGCAGCTGCTTCAATACTCTTCCATTCAACATTGGTCATAGGAGTGTAGGTATCTATTTCCTTCCATTCAGCAATAGTCATAGGAGTGTAAGTGTCTATTTCCTTCCATTCAGCATTGGTCATAAGAGTGTAAGTGTCACTCTTATTGCATTTTCTTTACCCCATGAAAATTTGATTTGGCCTATTTATTTTATGTTTTAAGGTAACTGATGGAATAAATTTCTTCATACTTTGAAAATGATTTAAAGAGGATGAAGGATTAATGCTTGGGATCGATGGTATGGATGCCTTTCTATTGTCAACTGGATCCATAGCAAAAGTTAGGGTGGCATTTGTCACATCTCACTTTTGGGATGGACAGTTCTAGGGCACAGGTAGCCACAAGGGCATCGAAAACCCCTGCTATCAAATCCATTATGGTATCAAGCAAACTAAACTGCAATAATCACATCAACAATGCCTAAGCTCATAACCTGAATCACATTAACCATCTCATAATACAATGATATGTGCATTCTTCTTAATAATTATCAATAATATTTATTAATTAATTCATACATATTTCCTATCTTTATATTGTAATCTATTCTAATAGGCTATCCACTTCCAGTATACTATCTTCATCTATAACATTAAATATCCTTTCACATCATTAGGTATTAATTTTCCTATGTAAATCATCATTCTTGATGTACAACAGAATATCTAATGATGTTTACATGCACAAATTATATTATATAATGATACAACTAAAACATAAATTATACGGAGCAACTAAATAGAACATACATGTACTTACGTATAAATAAATATAATAAACATCTTCAAAGAAACTTCTACTTTAACATATATGCCATCTCCAAGCGAGACTCATGTATCAACTCGAACTGATCACTCTTTAATTTCCTATAGAAAAATTTGAAAATAAGAGGTGAGTTTATGAATTAGTGAGTAAAATTATGTTACCATAGATTACGTGGCTCAATGTTTAATGGTTGCTAAATAAGGGAAACATTTGGCTGACTTATATACACATATTAGTTGATACAGAAAATGGTTAATAGTAATTATCAATAATCTTGTTGGAAGTTTAAAACAAATATCTTAAAAGTATTTAAAATTTTATGTTAAATATCATATAACATATATTATTCTTAAAATTAATTATCAAATAACAATAGCTCGCTATACTTTTGAAAGTTTAGTCTATATAATAAGTACTTTAATAACTTTGAAACTTTTCATTTAAATATAAATAATTCGGAATACGCTTCAATAACAAATTCGAGTAACTGATCATAGTTTCAAATATACTTTCAAATAATTAATAACACATTTCAATTATGATTTCATATAACTGATAAGATATTTTAAATACTTTTTAAAAATAACTAATAACTTGAAATTTGATTCAAATACAATTATAAACACAACTATTAAAATATCTTTCAAAACGTCTTTTATCTAGTAATTATCTTTAAAATCTTTTACAAAGATGAGAGAGGATTCTATCTTTATTTTCTCATTAATATTGCAATAATGGCAGCTCTTCTTATGAAGCATTTGCCATATATCTACCTTGTAAAACATCATTCATACAATAATATAAAATTATATAATTAGCAAAAATTTGGTCTACAATAGCTGGATGTGGATTTGATTTATGCATCTCAACAAAACTACAATAATGGTTGAGACTCTTCTTACAGAAGATTACCATACTTCTTACGCCAGGTGGGCTAGGCCAAGCAACTAGGATAATACCTCCTTCCAGATGGAGTCAATACAGTGCGCACTACCTGGTGTTCCCTACACCGAATAAGGGGATCTCTGCTTGAAAATTTAAGATTTTAAATAAAAGTAATTTATAGGCATATAACATAAACTACTACAATAGCTTATGAGTTCCTATATGAGGGATTTCAATGAATTGAAAACTTTCATATAAGCAATTATAATCTTTCATATAAAAACTCCAATATTTCATAAATAAAAACCTCAACATATACATATATAGAGCTCAATTAAATTTTAAGAACTTATAAAATAAATTCAACCAAATCATAATAAAATCAATAATATAACTCATAATTAATATCGATGAACACATGTAACTTTTCAAATAATACGTATACGATTTTTGACAAATTCCTTTAGAACTTATAAAATCATTATGAACATATAATAAGTTTCAATAAATGCAAGTGATGAGTTATCAAAGACTTAACATTTTAACTTTTAACTGGATAGATGATAAAAATATTCAAATAAGTATTTTGGTATACTTCATCAATCAAATGAAATAATTATCGATTTTTTGACGTATAGAAATTTTCATGGGGAAAAGTTTAACAATGAATATGGTTTTCAATTTCAAATTTGCAATGGAAAATAGGATAGTAATTACTTACCTCTTCTCACTATATTCTTCTAGCTAAGTTCAAACCATCTCAATTTGCACGCAACTCATCTTTTCCTAGACTAATTTTTGCCTACACATAAAATCCTAAATCACATATCAACTACAATTTAATCCTTGATTTATTATTTTTATAATTTCTTCATGGAATCTTTATTAATTAAATCCTCTAAAAATTATTCTTATATACTTTTTATAACTCTAACAAAAATTCGGTAGCATCTCCCCTAAAATTGGACTAATCCCCCCTAAAAATCAATAAACATCCTAACCCAACAAGTATCACAATTCAACTGTCCAGCCTGGACTTCTAATATAACAAATAGTCCCATCCCCATCTCATCTTAATATTCAAGTAAGATAATTTAAAAGTTCATATAAAAGCACAAATTCATCGAACGTAAAGAAATTCATTAGTTATATAATTAATATCTCATATTATATAAATTCGTAGAAATACTTTAAATTAATTTAACCATATAGTCATATATATTGTAATCATGTATTAATTAATATATATATTTAAGAAAAATACATAAACAACTTTCTTATTATTTAATGAAACTGATAATAAAACTGTATACAATTACTATTAACAAATTCATAAAATTCTTATAATATTGTTTCATTTGCTTAATAAAATTATTTTAATATTATCTATTTAATAATTAACTATACATATATTTACTAATAATTTAAAGGAAAATTCATATAATTTAATAATATTCAACTATATAATTAAAAGAAAATCATCAATGATTTAATTTCACTTTAAACAATTTTTGTATACAATTATGTAATTATTTTTTATATATCAAATTAATACTAAAAATAACTAAATATAAGCAAATTAATAATTTTTTCAAGCATTTAAACACTAAGATTAACATAACAGAAATGTGTTCTAGGCTCACCATAATCGAATTCTAGTAATCTAGCTTCGGAATCAGATCGTACACATGAAGAACGACTCACTAGAGCATCTCTGTCACAGTCCATGTGCCAGCAACTATCTGGCAATGCGCCACCACTGAAGGTGGTGGATAGAGGCATGGTTGATGCCTTTTTATTCATCTTGACATCAGGAGCTTGGATATCACCACTCATTGCCACTCTCCTCTATTTTGCCAAAAAATGCCTCAAAATATTTGGTAGCTCATATTCCTATCTCTTTCTCTGGTCATCCTCAGCCAAAGAGCCAGGTATCAAATTGAAGCCCATGCTGAGACCATTCCATAGCCACCAGAATCACCTTCATCCACAGCCGGAATCGCCAGATATCACAATTCAAAACCTCAGCACTAGCAAAGCTTTACCTTGAGTGTGCATTGCCTACATCCGCCGCTCCTAGCCATTGATGGTCCCTGCATGGTCACTAGACACCTAGCTTCCTTTTGGTGTAGGTTGTGCAGCCCATCGCTGGTCAGTGGCTGTCTAATAGCCTTCCTATCTCTCTTGGCCTCTACCTCTCTTCTCATTCTCTGTTCGTTTTTCTTTCTTTTCTTCTTTTTTTTTCTTTTTTTCCTTTTTCAGTTTATATAATATATAATTTCTTTTTTATCTCATCTTATATATATAAACTCTTAACAATTTACACAATATATTATTATTATTACTATTACTATTATTATTATTATTATTATTATTATTATTATTATTATTATTATTATTAACCAAACAAAATAACATATTTTTATTTCATAATACTTTCAAAATTAAAACAATTAAATTTATATGAAAGTATCTTCTTAAATTATATTTTATTTTATTTTATCACAAATATCTTTATTAATAATATTTTCATTTTTTTTTATACTTAATCTTAATAAAATTTGTCATATTAAACCAAAATTTTCTTAGTACTTAATTTCTAAAAATATTCTTATTCCCTAAATTTATAGAAAAATAATCATATTTCTTATTAAAATGGAAATCCAAAAATTATGGAAAATCGGTTTATTACAGCATTAGTGTTTCGAGTGGATTTGGTTAGTCAACTATAGGAGTTAGGGTGGAGTAGTATTTAGAGTTAGTGGTACTGTTAGTGGTACTGTGCTTGTGAGCTTTTCTACATTGTCAATATGTTCCAAAATGGAATTTAAGATGGCTTTTGTACTTGGAGTTAGGGATTTAGAGCTCTTGGGTATAGTTATAGCAGTAGCACCCACAGAGTTAGCCTAATTTAACAATCCTTTTATCTCATTCATGATGAGTCAGTGTGGGAATTTCAAAGTTTTTATGAATTTGGCATGTTGAGCATTGATAGCAGCAGTGAGATAAGCTAATGCTTTGTTGGAATTAGTTTGTTGGATGCTTAAAGCCTTGTTAAAGCCTACTTGTTGAGCATTAAGGGCAGAAATGAAGATGGTTTGAAAGCACTCTCTTGCTTCTTAAGAGTGGTATCTATAGTATCCATATTGATCATCTCAGCCATTGGCACCTTAAGGCAAAACTAGAGAACCAGGTAAGTATTTGGGAAAAGATAGGAAAAGTCAATGTGAGTATGGACATGCTAACTTCGAGGGAAAAATGATTCCCTATGGTATTAAGGGCCACTTAGGATTTTAAAGTTTCTTAAGTTAGGATGGGCCAAGGTCTTAGGTTAAAAGGATAGTGTATTGTTCTAAAATGTATTTGGCATGTAGTAGCATTTTAGGTTTTGAAATTTTTGGGTAAGGAGATCTTAGACAAAAGAAATCAGATCTTGGACAAAGGGTAGGGTCAAGGTGATATTGTTAGTTTCAGGGACATAAGATGTTTAGGTTTTGAATAAAGATAATAGGTGCAGGTTAGGTTAGCGGTTAAGTAGTAGAGTTTAGGTAAAGGCACCTGAGTTTGGGTTGGATGAAGGGCAATGGTATTCTAGTTTATAGGTTTAAGGCTTAAGGTTCCAATGCTTAGTGTTTTGGTTAAAGACTAGGGAAATGGTGTTTATGTTAAAGGCTTAGGTAGTGGTGTTAAGGGTTATGATGATGGTGTGGTGTTCAGGGTTTGTGGGACGAAGGTGTTTGGGATATTGTTTAGGATTGAAGTGAAAGTTTGACCTTTCTTTAGTTAAAGGTATAGCCTAGACTTAAAATGAGTGCATGTTCTTTTGTACATTATGGATACATGATATACGTGAGAAAATTTTTTTATAAGTGTGCAAATGTCCAAGGCTTTGATTATGGAACATACAATCTAAGGTCAAGATCTAAGCTCATTATATGAAAGGTATTAGAGGCTTTGGATAGGGTACATATCATACTAGAGCAATGATATATTGAAACATATGTGAGTTCGTATGGGTCTAATAATATGTATTGCTTATTACATATTTGAAACGATCAAAGGATTCATCATTGGGTAGATGATTTTGCTATCAGCAAATTGACCTAAAGAGGGTTACCCACTTTATAATACTTATTATGCATTGTTTTTCTAGAACTAGGCTTAGATGCAAAGAGCCTATGCAAGTGATGTATAAGAGTCACAACTATCTTAAAGACTAAACTTTATTTTTAAACCAATTAGTAGTATGCTCATTTGGATTTGAACTCACATTAGAGGCCCTGGATCAGATATATTGATTTTGAGTCACCACCTTAATTTTATTTTATTTGGAGAAAAATTAATGAAAAAAATCCATCTAATTCCAATTAATATCCCAAAGGAAAAAGTGCATTAGTTTCAAAATCAAAGAGGATTTAGGGACTAGGTTTTTAGTTCATTTGAATAAAATTGAAAATTAATTTAGTTATGACTTAAAAATAAGTTTCACGATTAATGAATGTAGAATTTATTATGATGTATGATAATCCATTCACAAGATAAACAAAATAGAAAAGAAACCAAAGAATGGAAAATTAAAAATTAAGAGATACCTCCACTAGCCTTTATGGCTCTAGGAAAGTCACACATTTTCCTAAGTCCTAGAATCAATGAAGAAAAAAAAAAGTGAACAAAGGCTGAGGGGAGGAATTGAGTCATTTTATTTGGATTCGATACTTGAACCAAGCTTGCCTGCATATCCCTTTGAATGAGAATAAAACTCACATAGCTCTCCTTCTTGCAAAGGGGTTTGTTTAGTCTAGCCTTTTATCATGTTTTGATTGATTGATTTCGCTAAGTTTATTGATTTGATTTATTTTAATTGATTATCAAGTTGAATTAATTAATTTAGATTTTAATTAACTAACCTAAGTTAATCAATTGAAAGAGTAAGGAATAGAAGAGAAAACAATTAGGCAAGGAGCCCATTGAAGGAAAAGAAAATCCTAAGGAGGAAAAATAAAAATAAAAATAAAAATAAAGAAAAGGGAAAAGGAACTTACCTTGCACTTTTGTGGTTTAGAAATAGAGGAGATTTATCTTGATCAGTGACGGACTTGCCTTAAACAATAGGTAGCTAATTGACTCAAACAGTGAGGAACTCATCTCAGATGGCTGGAAGCTTTTAACTTGATGGGTTGTCTCAATAAATCATGATTGTCTCAAGAAATCATGACCCAACTCACTTTGCAGAGCAAGAAGCCATAGCAAAGTAAAAATAAAATAAAAGAAAACTTTATACCAGAGAGCTCTTTGCTCTGCGGAACAAGCTAAAAGATCGCTTGCTTTCAAATGAGGGTTGATTAAGTAAGTCTATGTATGTCAAAACTGAGTTAGTAGATCTAAATATAAGTGGAAGGGGATAGGAACAAATTGGTTCATTTTTTTGATGTGGAATTCGTGGATTTCATATTTGTTACTGCAGAGGAGCCTTGCAGTATTGCAGAGGTTGGCTGCAGTAGCCAATTGGTTATTGGAAACTGGCTACAGGAGCCACCTATAGCAACCACAAGCAAGCCCCATGGTACCACAAGGCTGCCCTATGACAACTACACTACCACCTTTAGTTTTCAAGTTCATTTTCATCCGTTCTTCTTCTGATTGATCGCCGCACTTTCATTAAAATTTTTTGAGGTCTAACCACATGCCAAAGGTGCAAAATTAAGGGCTCACACCAACTCATCAACTATCAGATTCTTAATAAACCTAATCCTATTCCATTTAAATGATGACCAAAAGGTAGGAATTTACAATGATCGTCACACCATGATTGCTTACCACTATTTAGCAGCGTGAAGGCATTAGTATGTTCCATGTAATTGTGAACCCTTATTTTAGTACTTCCAAAATTAATTTTGAGCTCACCAAAGCAAATTTAAATATTTTTATCACAAAATGACACTTTCCTCATCCTAATCGTACTTTTTGTACTAAATAATATTTTCCCAAATTGATTGGATTTCTCTCGAAATTGATTGCTAAACTATCCAATAATTAATTTCTAATCCACCAACACTAATCAAAGATTTTTCAAAATCTAGAAAACCCTAAAAATTGATCCAAATGCCTAAAAAGCTTAGATTGGCTAGACTATATGAACCCACCGTCGGAGAACCAGTGGCGCCACCCGCCTCTCTAGTGGTAAGCCCCCTTTTACCCCTCTAAAATGACATTTTTGCCCAATTTCTAGCCCTTTTCAGCCTCTACCCTATGGCATTTTCACTTTTTCATTCCCCAGAATGTCCCCACCTCTATTTGGCTATAAATAGGCCTTTATTTCCCTCATTTTTCTTTATCCCTAGAGTTTATGTTGATAGGCTATCCATTTACTCATATTCTCTCTTTCCCTTCAATCAATCATATTCTTAATTAATTAATTAATCATTTTAATTTGATTAATTTATCTACCTCCTAATCAAATTAATTGATTAATCTTTTTATAATTAATCCTTTTTAATCAATCCGTCTAATCCAATTAATTTAATTAATCTTTTAATTAATCAATCAATCCATCCACTTAATCAAGTTAATTAGTTAATAAGTTTTCAAAGACTAGTGACTTTATCCTTGGGTAAATTAATTAAAGATTAATGAATTGAAGTCTATTTTGGATTTTTCCTCAATATTTTTTCAATTAAATAAAATTAAGGTGGTGACTCTTAAATCATTTTCAAAATCAACCTATCTGAACTCGAAAGCTCCAACATGCGCCCAAACCTGAATGGGCTTTCAATCTTCTCTCAGTGAATCAAACCGATGCTTGGGTGAGAACTCATAGCCAGTGACTCCACTAAGGACCAGTTGTCACCCATTTTAATAAAAAAGGAAAGCAAAATAAGAGGATGACTAATTGGTTGAGATTTTCTCTAAAATAATCTCCATTTGGCTCAATTAAGTTTAATTTGGCTTTTAAGCACCACTTTGCATAATAAAGGCTCTTTACTAACCTTAGTGTTTAGGAAACTTTTGGATGGTGAGTAGCGCTAGCTTGACAACTCCCTTTGTGTATGTTGTGAGATATTATGTTTTGATATACCAAAAGCATTCCATCCCACAATGAATCCCCAATCATTTTAGTGGTGTGATGAGCAATTAGTACTATTGGACCTATGTGAGGCTTATTGACTTGCATATGGTCAGGTATATCGATGCTCTAGTGGGATGGGGTCCTTCAACTAAGCCACCCTTCATCTTTGAGCATGTAGTCACCTTGGCAATGACCCTAGGTTCCATGCACCCTAATAATTAAGATGTTTGTGCATATGCCCATGAAACCTTTTTCGGCATGCGTCATAACATTATTATGCATACATGACATAAGAAACTTGACAATGAAAGCCTAAGCAGCCCAAAACTGGTGGTCCATCACCCCAAGCACAAAATCATACACTTTCCCAACTCTGGCAACCAACCAAAGAAAGGGAAATCCCTTTTCTGATACACCATTACATCTATACCCCTTTTTTCCCTTTCAAACTGTAAATTCTTACCTTTTCTTTTCTTTTCTTTTCTTTTCTTTTAAAGGTATCAATGGCTAGCCCTTTTAACCAAGAAGACATGAGCACCTTTTTCTCCAACCTCCTCAAGAAATAAGAGGAGAACTTCCAAACTGCACTCACCACCACCCTCAAAACTTAAGCCTACTCTTTCACAATGCCTTTAATGCTTAGTCTGCTACTTTCATTAATGCTTTTAACTCCCAATGCTAGTCCATTATTAATGGGATAAAGGAAATGACCAATGTCACCATCACTCGTCCTCCTGCCTGTGTTAAGCCTACTTTCACTTAAGCTAAGACTAGCTATGCCCCTACTTTCACTCCTCCTATTATCAATCTCAATGATAAAGGGAAGGCACCCAAAACCCCTACCTCCCCTGCCTTAAATTTAAATACCATTACCCCTGCCCTATTATGAATCCTTTTCAAAATAAGGGCTTCTTAAGCTTTCTTGAAGTTAAAAAATTTATGGAGGAAAATTCGAGGCTATGGAATGAACAATCAAGAACATCAAAAAGCATGAAGAAATGATAGATGTCAACTCTTTAGCTCTTTTCCCAAATGTATGTGTTCCACTAACATTCAAGATATCATAAACAAATTTAATGTCACCACTTGCCAAAGACCCACATTAAGATGTATATGGGTGCTGTGAGACTATTTGGTATCAATAACAAGCTCCTTACTCAGTCAATAATCCTTAATCAAAGCCGCCCTTAAATGGTTGTTAGATCTCGACCAAAACCATAAGAAAACATGGACGACATATGCAATGCATTTGTCAAATAGTACCACTATAATACTAAAGTGGATGTCACCCGTCAAGATATGGATACAATCAAACAAGGTCTAAGAGAATGCTTCACCATGTTTCTTACAAGGTGGATGGTAAAAGTGACCTAAATGGTGAACTGTCCATATAAAGAAGAGCAAATTAACAACATTGTCAAGAACCTCCTCCCTCAGTACTAAGCCCATTTACAAACTCATTATCCCCCTGACTTTAAGGCATCATTGCCACTACCTCTAAGATTGAGGATTTCATCTAGTCTAGACAAATAAAAGATGAATCCTCTAGCTTAAGATGCCATAATAACACTAGTTATACCACCAATTTCGCTCATTTTGCCACCTAAAAGGGAGGAGAGATAAAAGATGTTTCCTATTACTAACCCATAAGGTTGGAAAAAAGGATCTTTTTCGAGTTAGGTATGCCTTTGAGCATGATATATAAAAAAAAACTTTGGAAGCTAACCTTGTCAAGCTGTTAGAGCTAAGAGCACCCCTTAACCCTTTGCCTAAGAACTATAATGCTAATGAGCACTATGATTATCATTAAGGACCGGGGTATAAAATTGATACGTGTAAAGCTCTAAGGTGCCAAATTCAAGATCATATTGATAGTGGAGACATCATTGCTCCAAGATCCAAGCCTAATATTGCCATAAATTCTCTCTTAAATAGATAAGTAAATATCAACTTCATTACCTCCTCTGAATTTGAATGTGATCTTTTATCCATGTTCCTCCCCACTTTAGATTATTGTTGTGTATTGGACTTAAATGACTTGTCATCAAAGTACACAATCATTAAAAGTGGGAGAATCTTTTTGCCACCACCACAGCCTTCTATGCTAAAAGATTCAGTCTCAATAAACCATGGATTACCTCATCATGAACTTAAAGAAGATCCTATTATGAAACAAATATCTCTATTTAAAGCCTTATCTAATCTTCATAACCCCATCGCCAAGCTCTTTGTAAGGCACTAAATCAGTGACAAGCTCTTATTGATATCTCATTAGAGATCCTTATGGCTTCCTTGATAAACAATACCAAGTCTATGCCTATCTCCTTCAGTGACCATGACATCCCATAAGGATAGGGAAACCATAATCATGCTTCCTACATTATAATAAACTAAGTAAAACTATGCCTATAGTTTTCATAGATAATATGTCTACACTGAATGTATACCCACTAAAAATGGCTAGCTGCCTAGGATTGGAGGATTAGAGGCTATAGATTTCACTTTGTTATATCATGCTTTGAGAGCATATAATAACACTAAGAGGAAGATCTTGGGTGTTGCCAACCTAGATGTTACTATTAGGCTTGTTACCATGCCTATCCCTTTTCAAGTGATTAATGTCCTTACTTGCTTTAATCTCCTCCTTGAAAGGTTATGGATTCACTAGGTTAAAGCTGTTTTGTTCTCCTTACACTAAAAGTTGAAATTTTCTTATGGTACAAGTATCATAAGAGTCCAAGTTGATGTACCTAGGAAGAGTAACATTCCAAGCTCTCTGTCAATTCTAAAAATTAAGCCTATACCCTTTGTTTTTCCTCTATCTAGCTTTTTATTTTACACTATCCAGTTCATTCAAAGGAAAGGCAAAGAGAAAAAGTTTGTTCCTTTTGTCTTTGACCCTTATGGCAATGTAGCTAGAGCTAATATGATGAAGAAAATGGACTAGTTTCTAGGATTAAGTCTTAAAAGGAACCAACAAGAGATAGCCCAATTCTTAAAGCATCCCACTACCACCCTTCCTTTTGGCCTTAGTTATGTGCCTAAATTGGAGGATATAAAAAACCTGAAAGAAAAAGCTAAGCTGAGATTTGATGCCTAGAGGCAAGGTGAGACCTATGATTGGCCAATGCAACCTTACTATAAAACCTTAAATGGCTATTTTATGAAAGAACAAAGGATTTTCCTTATTTTATTTTTCTTGGACCCTAATTTGCCACATCTCTAAGAAACTACTCCTTAGGTTGAAATTTTTGTTGATGTCAACTGATCTATATGTTAGATGAGGATTGAGAAGTAAGCATGAGGCCCTTTCTTTTTTAGTCCATCCACATAGTCACTAAACACCTAGAACCTAATCCTATCAAGCTCATCCAACCATCATAAGTTCAACCAAATATGCACCAACCTTATCGTGCCCCTATATGAGTCCTTTGAGCCCTTTGAGTCTAAGTTTAAGTCCTCCGAGTCTGTCAAGTCTATTTCGAAAACTAAGCCTATTGATCATTCTACTTTCGTAACCTATAGGGTGGTCTTATCTTTCAATGTAACCCATGATGATTGGAGCTTTATCAGTAATAAAAAGTTTGAATTTTCTACTTACTTCCTTGACTCTTTGTGTTCTACTTCTTCTATCTCATCTTTAAGTGAGACATCTGAAAAAGAAAATAAAAAGAAATAAACAAAAAATGAAAAAGGCAAAGAACTAATTAATTATGGCACAGAGGAAAAGCCTAATATCACATCTGCATACCATGAACACAAGCATTCATTAAAAAGGTTCATAAATTTTTGGACTATTTCATATGAGAGCCTAAGGATATGGTGGGAGTTAACCCACACATTACAGTTCACATATCCCTCATGATTAACCAACATAGTGCCAATCCCTAAGAAAGATAGAAAAGTCCACATGTGTGTTGATTACAAAGACCTCAATAAGACTTGTCGGAAGGATGACTTCCCTCTGCCCTATGTTGACTTGCTTATAAACAATATGGCTAATGCATCAGTGGTCTCATTGATTGACATCTATGCTAGCTATAATAAAATCTAAGTGCATCCTTCTGACAAAGGAAAAATATCCTTCATAATAGAATAGGGCACTTACTATTAATAAGTGATGCCTTTTGGTTTAAAGAGTGTTATGGCAACATATCAAAGAATGGCAACCACTATCTTTCACTATATGATGCATAAGAATGTCGAGATATATGTTGATGACATGGTGGTAAAATTTGAATCTATCTAAAAGACATTTAAAAGCCTTAGATAGATTCTTCTCAAGACTCAAGTACTATAACCTCCAACTAAATCCAGCTAATTATATTGTTGTGCCTCCTCAGGTGCATTTCTTAAATATCCAATTAGTCAAAAGGGCATAGAAGTGGATCCACCAAAGTCAAAGGTAATTACAAAAATGCCCCTTTTTAAAACTAAAAAGGAGATCAAAGGTTTCCTAGGTCACCTATATTATATCAGTCATTTCATTGTGCAGCAGGCAGATACTTACGAGCCAATCTTTAAGCTACTAAGAAAAGGATCCTCTAAGTAATGGAGTGAGGAATGTCAAGAGGCCTTTGATAGAATCAGGCAATATCTACTGAACCTACAGATACTGCAACCTCTAAGACTAGGTCAACCATTACTACTTTTGTTGTCAGTAACTTCAAAAGCTATAGGTGGAATACTTGCTCAAAATGTGCTAGACTCATACATAGGCAATGCCATCTATTATCTGAGCAAGTGTATATTGGCACACAAACTTAACTACAACTAGATTATGCAATTATGCCTAGCCTTAGTATGGGTATGCCAAAGCTATGCTCTTATATGACATATGTCCTGACTGATAGGAGCCCTTAAAATTCCTTATAGAGAGGCCAAATATCAACAATAATATAGCATGACGGATGGCAGTATTTATAGCATTTGACCTAAGATATGTTATAAGAAAGGTAGTGAAATGTGATTGTTGACTAATTGGCTACAGTCCCTATGAATGGTGAACCATTTGAATATGAGTTCTCGAATGAGGATATCTTAATCATATACCTAAGGTATGGAAGTTATTCTTCAATGATGCATCTAACAGTAAGTGCTATAAAGCTTATATAGTTCTTGTCACTCCTAAAGGGGACCATCTGCCATGGCAATTAAGTTGACTTTTGTGGTAATCAATAATGAGACAAAGTATGAAACATGTATAGCTGGCCTAGAGGTGGCCATCAATATGTAAATAGACTACTCGAAGGTTTATGGCGATCCTAATTTGATTGTCTTTCAAGCCTTTGGCAAGGGGAGAATAAAAGAAGAGTGGTTGGTTCCTTACTATCAACATTAGAATGATCTAGCCAAGAATTTTCATGAACTCTCCTTTCACTACTTGCTAAGAGCGAAGAACCAATTCGCTGATTCTCTGTCCACCTTAGCATTGATGAAGACATAAATGACAATGAGATACATAGACCTATTGTCATTAAAGTGAAATGACAACCTAGATATTACTCCATATGTATGAACCTTCAGTTGGTTAATACAAAACCATGGTTTTGGGACATCTTTAGCTATAATCAGGATGGCAAGTATTCAAAAGAGGCCTCCAAGGTAGACTAGAGAACTCTAAGGTAGTTAGCCACTAGTCTTTATGAGGCCTCACCCGAGCACCGGTTTGATCCGCTAAAGGGAATCAAAATGCTTATTTGGGAAAGAACTCACAAAGAAGCCCTCGAGCTTATTTTGAAAATCATTTTAGAGTTGCCACCTTAATTTATTTTTATTTTGGGAAAATATAAGGGAAAAACCCACTTGACTCCTATCATTACCCAAAGGAAAAAGATCACTAGCCTCAAAACCAAAGAGGATTTGGGGACTAGGTTTTCAGTTTAACAAAACATGTTTGGCCAAGTAATATAAAAGTAATTTAAAATACATTTCATGAACAAGTAAATTGCATGAACAATTTATAATATGTATGATCATTGATTTCAATAATAAATACAAGTAATAATGCAAGGTATGATTAATCATTACATATAAAATCTTAAAACATAGGGGATACCTCCTCTAGCCCTTATAGGTACTAGGAAAGTCACATATTCCCCAAATTAATCCTAATAATAAAGCAAACAAACAAAAAAAAATATAAGTGAAGAAGGTGATAGGGAGATAGTTGATTAATTTTAATTAAATTTGATGCCTGAATCAAGCATGCCTACGTATCCCTTTGAATAGGAATCAGAACCCACACAGTTCTCCCTTTTTGCAAAGAGGTTAGTTTAGCCTAGCCACTTTATCATGTTTTGATTGATTGATTAAAAGAGGATTGAATTAATTAATTAACTTAATTGATTACCAAGTTAATTAACTAGCAACCTAGATGCACTAATTTAATTAACTAACTAAAATAGACAATAATCAAATAGAAAAGAAAAGAAGATTACCTTAGGCTTTTGCAGCTTGGGGACGTAGGGCGGATAGAGCAGACGATCGGATCACAATTCCACCTTCTCCATGCAAAAGACATGAGCCTCAGACCACCGGAATGCAACTTTGCCTTCTCCACACGATGGACACAAGCCTTAAGCAAGAGACTTGCCTTGAATAGGCTTGGCAGAAAGCCTTAAACTAGTCGAGTAGGAATCAGGGAGAAACCACCCAATGTGCTTTACAAAGTAAGGAGCAAAAGCAAAGCAATTTACTTAAAGTTATAGCTTTTTAAGCCTCCAAGTCTCTGTGTGTCTTGATAGTAGAGAGGCCACCTCTATATATAGGGGGAAGAATGAAGCATAAAGACTCAATTTTCCAATATGGGAGCAGAGACACACCGTTGGTGCAGCACAAGCCTCTGCGGCATTGCAGAAGCCTCTATGACAATGCCATAGAGAGCTTTATGGCATTGCAACTATGGCAATGGGCCGTCTTTCACCCATTCTGCCTGTTCTCGCCCGTTCTTCCTCATTTCTCATCTGTTTTCCATCATTTTAGTTGTGTTATACTCGTTACTGAGTCCCAAATGATTTCATGATGAGTAATGAGGCTTTATTGATTCTTTTCTTCACTAAATATTTTATAATTCTGAGAGGTATAGAATTAAAGGTTCACAGTTGCCCCCCTCATCAGGATTGCTCTGTCTAGTAGGCTATTTTGATGAGTGTGAACTTTAGAATGAAGATGTCTCTAGTATATTTGGAAGCAAAGTGGATGCCCCCGGTATATTTGGAAGCAAAGTGAATTCTGATAGGTATGAAATGAAGAGGATGCCTCCAGTATATTTGGAAGCGAAGAGGATGCCTCTGGAATATTTGAAAGTGAAATGGATGTCCCCGATATATTTGGAAGCAGCAATTCCTTTCTGGTAGGAAAGATAATGATGATCCTATCTGGTAGGATCTGAGGATAATATTCCTGTCTAGTAGGAATAGCAATGTATTGGTCCTTTCTGGTAGGTACGATCATCCTTTCTAATAGGATTAGCAATTTATTAGCCCTATCTAGTAGGAGCAAAATGTTTGTCTGTAATTATAGAAATCTTCTGTACGTCGAATCTTCAACAACAGTGGTTAGTGCTTAGAGGAGACTATTGCGATCATATAGAAACTTGTTGTTCTTAATTTTGACTTGAAACGAGTTTATTACTGCATTTTCACGTGAAAAAGTTACTATGCAAAAGGTACTATATAAAGGTGTGCCACCTATCACTTTTTGCAACTTTTCTCATTTGTCAAGTTTTGCTTCTCTCTCTAAAAAAAATTCTCTTTGACTTCTTTCTAAAATGGCTTCCCCTTCTAGTAGCTGCCATACCAGGAGCTATCAAGTACCAAGGTATGATCTTAACCCGACGAACTTGCCGCAGGAACCAGAGCACCATGTGTCTTGTACCGGCATCATGGAGGTATTTACCATTTTACCCTTCTTTCCTATTGCAATGTTAGTTCACAGAAAATATATGCATGTAAAATAAAGGTTTTTTTTTTTTTTTACAAAGACTACCACCATTAGGTTGAGAGGCGGTAGATCAAATTTATCTGCCATCCCTACTTACCTGGAGACTCATCCCTGAATCCTAGGGTTGATTGAGCCATCTAGATTGCTAGGATTTCTATCCCTGGATTATACCCAAGAGGGTAATATTCCTTTGCTGCGAGCATTAGTAGAGAGGTGGTGGGACACCATAGATACTTTTCACTTTCCATATGGGGAGATGACTGTGACCCCTTTAGACTTGTCGATGTTAGCTGGTCTGCCATTTCAACTGCGACCTTAGAGCTTTATCCCACTTAGACTGCTATCTCATCAGAGGCTATAGTTGACTTATTGGGCGTTGACCCTCCCCAAGGTGATCCATATGTCCCCTGTTCTTGACTTCAAGGATAGATTGACATTTATACTTATGATGTGGGAGCCATTTTGGATGAGCAGGCTGCCCACTTGCTAATTCTGATGATATTAGGCTGCTCACTCTGCCACACTCAGAGGGATACCATTAGTCTGAACATTCTACGCTCACTAGAGGATCTATCCATTATTAGGGACTTTGACTGGGGAGGTGCAACTTTGTGCGTGATATACTGAGAGATGTCTAATCTGTCTTAAGGCATGTTCGCTGCTTTAGGAGGGACTCATATCATCTAAGAGGTATTCCTCTATCTTTCTACTTCTGTCTTGTACCCACTATCCCTCTGTATTATGATTATTTTCTTTTATGCAGTATTAGGCCTACAAGCACTTCCCTTTTCTTGCTCCTACTTTGAGGGATCGTATAGCAAATCATATCCTGAGCGGCTATCTTTGGCAGACTCAGAATCCCCATCATCAGGAGAGATACGATTTTTGCCATATTCGAGATTTCTTCTCTCATTTAGTATCATCACAAGTATGCATACATGCTTGCCACATCATCCTCATCACTCATTCTGATATTCTATTTTTCTCTGCTATTCTTTTTCATAGGTCCAATGGTTACCTTTCACTAACAGGCTTTACCTCATCACTCCATATCATGAGCCTAGTATGGCTTTGTCTTCCCACCACCTCCTTTTGCGCTTCTGCACTAATTCCATGTTTTATCTTGGTGAGAGAGTTCATTGCCATATTACAAAAGAGAGGATTGTCCCAGTTAATCCCTTTACTGAGATGCGATATGGATTGCGCATCTTTGATCAGGATTCATTAGTAATAGGCCTTTCAGTTGAGCCTTTCTTGGACCTTGCGAGTGACTATAGGAGCTTTTGCATACATCGCCTATTACCTTGCACCCCATTTCTTCCAAGACGGGCCCATTCTAGTCATATATCTTCTACCATTAGATTAATTCATACTTCTACTGCTAGGAGGAGTGGTGGTCCGAGGTCTGCTGCAGATACCCCTTCTGATAGGGTTAGACTGAGTGAGTAGGCAAGTTTTTCCACCTACTTATAGACAAGAGAGGACTTGAATTATGTTTCTGCTTATCATGGCATGGCTCGATATGAGATCCCTCATGACCTCCCCGTTGATTTTATCCTATTTCCAGATCATATAGGCGAGGTATGTGCTTCTGCCCCCTTTCCTGAGCTTACTATTTTTCACTTAATGCAGTTTCTTACTCATCTTTTCCTTATGCAGATCCCCAAGAATTGGGCTCGCCATAACTATGAGATGGTTCATCGCTTCAGGATAGCATTATCTGTGACTCTCACTCTGAGTGGTCATGATGAGAGAGATGATACATATTGGAGGAGAAGATATAGGCGAGGCTGGCATTAACTTTCCTCCTATTATGCAAATGTTATGCTGACTCTACGTATGATTATGTATGCATGTATGCATGTTGACATGAAACTTGACTCATGTTCTATTTTATTACTATGATGTATGGATGTTATGACTTGATTATGTAAGGGTTTAACTTATGTATGTTATGAATGCATATGTTCTATGAATCAATGTGTGATAGGGTTCCACCATCTTTCCCTTTTGCTCTCTCCCCCTTTTTTTCATCAAATTCCCCTCAAATACTACATGATCTATGAAAAGGAAGGGTCATGGTAGTTTACGGCAATGTGCAGCAGGGATGCGACAACTGGCTATCCTGTGTGCTGCTGCTACAAAGAAGTTTACGGCAATGTGCTGCTGCAAAGAAGTTTGAGGCATCACGTTGATGTCAACGGTAGTGCCGCAAAAGTACTTGAGGAAACCCATGTTCTTCTATGGTAACCCCAACAAAAATCTTCAATTTTCCCCTATATATACCTCTCTCATGGTTTAGAAATCCTCACAACTGCAGTTCAACTTTTATAGCACTTTTCCTACTTTCTTCTCTTTACTTTTCTCTCATCTTTTCCACTAGTTTCCCTTTTCTTTTCACTCATGGAGCCCTATTTTAGCCATTTAATGCGTTTATGGAACAAAAATCTTGAACAAGTGGAGCGTATTAACTTAGGGACTTTTGGTATTAGTGTCATGCCAACCCTAAGGGGGTTCGATTAGAATGGGACTTTTTGAGGGCTTGTCTGAAATTCTGGGATCCTGAAGCACTTGTTTTTAGATTTGGGGCTAGCATGGATGAGATGTGCCCTACTTTCGAAGAATTCAATGTGTTACTAGGATCTAATCCTAAGGCTGACTTGGCCACCCTAGTACTGAGAGTGGGGTACTTCAATTCATTTATGAGGCTCTTGGGATTGGACACTGCAACTGCTAGCCCTATGGTCATGAATGATTGGGTGGACCTAACTGTTGTAATTATCAAGTTCTATGATCCTTGAGGTTTTGAGAATAAGGAATGGCAGGATCGTTGGATGAATACTTTAGCTTTTTGTCTAACTACCAGGTATCTCTTTATAGGATCAACTGGTTAGGGGGACATTAAGATAATCGAACTAATTTTTCAGATGGCCGAAGGTCGCTCTATAGCTGGGATCATCTTAGCAAAGACAATCCTTAGTTTGGATCGAGCTTACAAAAGTTAGTTTGGATCAAGCTTGCAAAAGTGATGGGCCTTGGTCTGTGAGTCCAGTCATTCTGCAGGTACGCTTTTCCTCCTCTTTTTCTTTTCTCTTTCCCTTTTCCTTCCTTACTTAGCTATGTTCCTACACAGATTTGGCTAAGGGATCATCTAAAGGTGGTTGCTCCTCCTACTAAAAAGGATTACTCGACTTCACGGTATTGGTCTCGCACCATAGTGAGGAAGTTTAAATCTAAAAAAGAATGGACTAAATGGCTATTTGAACTTGACCCCCATGAATTGTTGTGGCTTTATCCTTAGTATAAGATCAAGAAGTTTATGACTATGAGTTATGGCTATAGGATGGTTAATTTGCTAGGTTTGCATATGGTGACATTCTACTAAGGAACAAGGGTGATGAGCTAGATAGGTCATGTGCAAGGAGTGCCCCCAGAAGGAGCAATCTTTGAATCTACTTTCATCACTCCCATTGTGGCTAGGGCTGTTACCAATGGATGGGCCTACGGTTTTCATGTTGTTCTTCCATCTCGCTCCTTTGATAAGACAGAGGCTTACACTTTATGGTGGATTGCTACATCTTGGCCATCAGAGAAGATAAGGAGGGTGACTTTACTCAAAGATATAGAAGATGACACTTCTGCAGGGGGGACTACTGATGATTAGGAGATCTATTATTTAGGGCTTTAGGTGAAATTTTTGATTTCTTATTTTAGTGAATAAGACTCTTAGTTTTGTCTTAAATCCAATTTTGAATAAAACATCATCATTCTTTTCATCATCATAATTTTTTTTTTTTTTTTTTGCATTGAAACAACAAAATTTGGCACAAAAGAAAATTTATTAATGATTTGGATCGCACCCAATAAGGGCTACCTATGTATCTCCTTACATAATTTATTTCTATTACATACTCTTCTCTATTATTTTGGAGAATCAGGTCCACGTAGTTCTACTTACAATGCATTATTATACGAAGTATCATTTTAATTGATCCATGTTGCAAGGGTTGGAGAATTCAATTCCATCCAAATCCATGAGAATGGCACCTCCATCTATGAGGATGCATTTGAGCACATAAGGTCCAGCCCAGTTTGGTCTGACTTTTGCCTCTAGGGTCATGCACTGGGGCTCAGATTTCCTTTAAGACCAAGTTTCCTTCTTGTAGTCCCCTATCTCTCACTTTTTTGTTGAAATGTCGGGACAAATTTTGTTGATAACCTTGCAGCCAATACATTCTCTTTTCTACAATAGCATTCAACTGATCATAATAACTTTTAATCCATTCTATCTCATCAATTTGACTTTCTCTCATGATCCTGGCTGATCTAATTTCCACCTCAATCGGCAGCACAACTTCCATTCCATATACTAATGAGTAAGGAGTTACCCCTGTTGGTGTACAGATGAAAATCTTATATCCCCATAGAGCAAATAGTAATTATTAATGCCAGTGCTTATGATTAGTAGTCATCTTTTGCAAAAGGAATTTGATGGATTTGTTTGCCGCTTCAACTGCCCCATTAGTTTATAGTCGGTAAGGAGATGATCTGTGATGCTGGATCTTTTCCTTTTTCAAGAGATGAACTACTTCTTTCTGAAAATGAGACCCATTATCTGTAATAATCTCAAAAGGTACTCCAAACCTATAAAGGATGTTAGTTTGGATGAAATGTGCCACTCTTTTTTAATCCAATACATGGTAAGGTGTCGCTTCTACCCACTTTGTAAAGTAATCAACCGCTAAAAGGATGTACTCATGACCAGCAGATGATTTGGGACTTATTCTTCCTATGACATCAATGCCCCAAGCTGCAAAAGGCCAAGGGGTGGCTATGGGCTACAAGGGCATAAGAGGTTGCTTTTGTAGTTTGGCATAAATTTGGCATTTATGACATCTTCGTACAAACTTCGCCACAGTCTTCATTCATGGTGAGCCAAAAATATCCCAAATTTGCAATTTTTCAAGCTAATGCGATCCCATTCATGTGTGGTCCTTCTTACCCTCCATGGACCCATTCCATGATCTGTTGAGCTTCCTCTTTAGTCACGCATCTCAAATGTATGTTGTCCTATGCCCTTTTATACCAAACATCTCCGTTTGGCAAGAAATTACTGGCTAACTATTTTAGAGTTCGACGTTCTCATTTAGAAGCCCCTTCTAGATACTTCCCATTCTTAAGGTAGTTAAAGATGTCCCAAAACCAACATTTATGATCAACTAGTTGAATATTCATGCACAAAGTATGGTTCCCTAGTTCTCACTTCACTTCAATCACCACAGGTCTTATTATTTCCCCATCTCCCATGTCTAGCATTGATGCAAGCATTGCTAGAGTATTTACAAATTGATTTTTGGCATGAGGCAAATAATGGAAAGATAAGTCATGAAAATTTTCTGCGAGATCATCTAAGTGCTTATGGTGAGGAACCAAATGCTCTTCTCTTATCTTCCATTTTCCAAGTGCTTGGGACACAATCAGTTGGAATCTCTATAAAACTCTAAGTAATCAATCCTGAGATTGATAGCAACCTCTAGGCTGGCTATGCAGGCTTCATATTCTGCCTTATTATTCATCTCTTCAAAAGCTAGCTTGACAGCCATAGGTAGATTTTCTCCCTCAAGGGTGACTATAACAATTCCAGCACCATACCCTTTGCTATTAGCTGCACCATCGAAGAATAATTTTCAGACTTAGGCTCAATTTGTATGATTTCTTCATCGGGAAATTCTGGTTCTAACCAATTACTGTATATTGGGCTTACGGCTAATTGACCTGCTATCACACTCCCTTTTATGGCTTTCCTTTGGACATACTTCAAATCAAAAGCTACGAGAATTGTCATCCATCTTGCCATCTTACTATTAAAAACTGGTCTTTCCATGAGAAACTTTAAAGGACTCTTGTCAGCCAAGACATGGGTAGTATATGAACTCAAACAATGCTAAACTTATGACATACCTATACTAAAGCAAGGCATAACTTCTTGATCTAATTGTACTTGAGTTTATGAGCAAGCATGCGCTTACTTAAGTAATAAACAGCATTTTCCTTATGTGATTCAATAGCATTTTGGGCTAGCATTGCCCCCATGGCTTCTTCTGTGATAGAGAGGTACAATAGTAGAGGCTTTCCAAGTCTTGGTGTTTGTAATATAAGAGGACTTAGCAAGTACTCTTTGATTTTCTTGAAAGCTTTCTGGCAATCATCATTTCATTGCTTAAAGGTTCCCTTTTTTAGCAACTTAAAGATTGGACCATAGACATATGCTAGCTGAGCTATGAACCAGCTATTGTATTGTAGTCATCCAAGGAAGCCTCTAATTTCTTTTTCTGTCTTAGGTGCTAGCATTTCCAAAATAGCTTTCGACTTTGCTAGATCTACCTCTATTCCTCTCTTACTAATCATATACCCCAAAAACACTATAGATGATCCCCTATATATGCACTTGGTGGGATTCAACATGAGATTATATTGGCGAAGTCTAGAGAAAAATTACCCTAAGGCATGTAGGTGGTCCTCTACTATTTCAGACTTGAATACCATGTCATCGACATATACCTCAACATCCTTATGTATCATGTCATGAAAGATCGTGGTAGCCATCCTTTGGTAAGTCACCCCTGCATTCTTCAATCCAAAAGGCATAACCCGGTAGTAGTACATACCCCACTCAATCACAAAAGTAGTCTTTCCTTTGTCAAGAGGATGGACCTGAATTTGGTTGTACCCCGCATATAAATAAGTCAAAGAGACTACTTCATATTTTGCTATGTGGTCAACTAACAAGTCAATATAAGGTAATTAAAAATCATCCTTGGGGCAAGCTTTGTTCAAATCCCGATAATCTACACACATCTTGACTTTCCCATCTTTCTTCGGTACTAGAATAATGTTTGCTAACCAACAAGGATACGTGATTAGCTCAATGAACCCATTGCCTAATTGCTTAGTGACTTCTTCCTTGATCTTTAAGGATAACTCTGGCTTCAATCGTCATAGCTTTTGTGTGACGGGCTTTACATGCTCATAAGTAGGAATTTTATGAACAGCTATAGCTGGATCCAGCCCAGTCATATCTTTGGGTTCCCAAGCAAAGCAATCTAAGAATTCTTGGATCATTTTACTCAAGCCGTCCCTATCATGACATGATGATGCAATGAATGTGGTTTTTGGTTTTTCATTCATGCCACAACTTATTGATTCTTTGCCATTTTTTATTTCATTTAATATTTCATTCAAATTGGATTCAAGACAAGGAAAAGGAAAGGAAACAGGAAGCACAAGATCATAAGAAGAAAAGTTGAGCTTTTTATTATGAATAAAAGAGCCATTGTCCATTATTGCATCAAAATTAAAAGAAAGACCAAAATGTTTGACTATCCACTCAAATGAAGAATCAAAACTACAAGACTCTGACTTGGGTTCTGACTCGGACTCGAATTCTGACTCAAACTCAAACTCTGATTTGAACTTAGACTCCAGCTCAGACTCTAATTTGGACTTGCCACCATCTCCTTTCTTCTCATAATACTAGTTGTCAGGTTGGGTTAGAGTTGTTTGGATGAATTTGGTTAAGTCAGCCATTTCTTCATCTCTTATCATGCAAATTTGCTAAAAGAGAGCAGCCTCTACATTATCATCCCAATCTTATTCCAACATGAAAACTAGTTCATAGTCTTTTAAAGAAAGCCTAACATCAAAGAAGAGTTCAAAACCAGGGATTAGCCTCTTAGTAATGGGATGGACCCAAGGTTCTAAAAAACCATAGTATGGGAAATTCTCTCCCTCCTTCACAAAGTATCCATTAAGTGTTTTGAAATAAGGGCGCATGGACCAATCATACAACTCACATTTCTTGAGGGCTGCCATTTTCTCTTTAGCCCTTTTCTTTTCTAGACTTCAAGCTCAATTTGCATGATTTCTTCATCGAGAAATTCTGGCATTAGGAAAGAGAGCTAAAGAACTGGCATCAATCACATCATCATGTTTCTTAATGCCTTTGAGGGTCTTTTGCATGACTTTAAATTTTTTCATTAACGCTTTAGTGTTCATATGGGAAGAAAATTCCTTTCCTTGAAAAAGATTCAAAGGAGAAGGAGTGGTAGAATAAGTGGCATTTGGTATTTGGGAAGTAACAAGTCATGGGGTGACATCTGGAATTAGGACAGAAGGTGAAATGATATGTGGAATGCAAGGTGCATCAACTGTAGCCTTTCCTTTATTAGTCAAGTCAATGGGGACATTGGGGGAAAAGGAGGTATTTGCAACAGCTTGGGTCATACTTGGAATGTTTTGAATTAGTGTAGTATTTGAACTAAGGCCGGCTCAACTTATCATAGCTTGAACCTCCTCCAAAATGGACTATCTCTGCTCTTTGAACTAGGCTCGCTGGGCCTCCAAAATAGCTTGAAAATTCCTTTCTTACTTTAAGAGAAGATTTGTTAAGAATGAATTCAACTAGGCCTCTTCCTCTGTATTAGTTGCATTCAGACCACTTTTTTTCAATCCACTTGTTCCCTCGGCCATCTTAGGTACCTTGTGATAAGGAAAAAAGGTAGACAAAATGAGTATAAGACCAAGATAATACAACAAGATGATAGACGTTTAGGCTAGCAATGGTATTTTTAGGAATGGGTATTTTAGTGAACCATAGGCTTGGTGAGCTCTCCACTTGTTTCAAGGTTCTTGAATGATGAATGTATGCATGAATGTATGTGTGCATGAATGAAAAGTCATTTCATGAATACAATAAGGCTTCTTTTATGGTACATACAACCTAAGGTCCAAGTTCTAAGTTCATTACATAAAAGGGATAAGGTAGCTTAGTTTGGAGTACCCGTCACACTAGAGCAGCGATATACCTAACCATATGTGAGTCAAAGAGCCTCGCGTGGGTCCAACAATACATGCATGCTCGTTACACCTTTGAAAGGATCAAAGGATTTGTCATAGGGTGGATGATTTCACTATTAGCGAATAGACCCAAGGAGGGTTACCCACTCAATATTACTCACTATCCATTATTTTCCTAGAACTAGGTTGAATGGCAAAGAGCCTATGCAAGTGATACATGCAGATTTACAATTATATTAAAAGGCCAAACTTTTGAAACCAATTAGTGATCCTCTTATTTTTTTCCTTTTAAAAAGAAAATTTATCCCCAGTGGAGTCGCCAACTATGAGGCCTCGCTCGAGCACCTGTCCAATTCGCTAAAGGGAATCGAAATGCTCATTTAGGAAAGAACTCACAAGGAAGCCCTCGAGCTTATTTTGAAAATCTTTTTAGAGTCACCACCTTAATTTGTTTTTATTTGGGAAAATATAAGGAAAAAAAAAACCCATTTGACTCCCATCATTGCCCAAAGGAAAAAAGATCACTAGGCTCGAAACCAAAGAGAATTCAATGACTAGGTTTTTAATTTAACAAAACATGTTTCGCCAAGTAATATAAAAGTAACTTAAAATATATTTCATGAACAATTTAAGATGCATGGACAATTTATAATATGTATGATCATTAGTTCCAATAATAAATACAAGTAATAATCCAAAATAAAATTAACATTACAAATAAAATTCCAAACATAGGGGATACCTCCTCTAGCCCTTATGGGTACTAGGAAAGTCACACATTCCCCAAACTAATCCTAATGATAAAGCAAAGGAATAAACACAAAAACAAAAAAAAAAAAAAAAAAAGTGAAGAAGGTGATAGGGGGATAGTTGATTAATTTTAATTGGATTTGATGCCTGAACTAAGCATGCCTATGTATCCCTTTGAATAGGAATCAGAACCCACGCAGTTCTCCCTTCTTGCGAAGAGGTTAGTTTAGCCTAGCCACTTTATCATATTTTGATTGATTGATTAAAAGAGGGCTGAGTTAATTAATTAATTTAATTGATTACCAAGTTGATTAGCTAGCAACCTAGATGAATTAATTTAATCAACTAACTAAAATGGACAATAACTAAATAGAAAGGAAAAGAAGATTACCTTACATTTTCTTGGCTTGGGGACATAGGATGGATTAAGTGGACTACTAGATTGCAATTCCACCTTCTCCATGTAAGAGACATGAACCTCGAACCACCAAAATGCAACTTCACCTTCTCGACACGACGGACAAGAGCCTTGGGCAAGAGACTTGCCTCGAATAGGCGGGTGGAAAGCCTTAGACTAGTCAAGTAGGAATCAAGGAGAAACCACCCAATATGCTTTGCAAAGCAAGGAGCAGAAGCAAAAGTAATTTACTTGAAGTTAGTGCTTTTTGAGCCTCCAAGTCTGTGTGTCTTAAGAGTAGAGAGGCCACCTTTATATATAGGGGGAAGAATGAAGCATACAGACTGAATTTTCTAATATGGGAGCAGAAACACGTCGTCTATGCCGCACAAGCCTCCACAACACTATAAAGTCTCTACAGCAGTGCCACAGAGAGATTTGTGGCACCGTAAGAGGCTCTTCAGCAATGCCGTAAAGCTGTGCAGCAACGGCTGTAATTCACCCATTCTGCCTATTTTTGCTCATTCTTGCTCGTTTCTCGTCCGTTTCTCATTATTCCAATTGTGTTGCACCCATTACTAAGTCCTAAATGATTTGATAATGATTTAAAAGCCTTGATTGATTCCTTTCCTGACTGAATGATTTGTAATTCTGAGAGGTACAGAATTAAGGGTTCACACTATGCTCCCGTTGATGCATTTTCTGCAAGTGTACAAATCGCATAAGTAATATAATGATGAGTGGAGTTATCATTCCACTAGAGAAAAGGTTTAAGTACTAACTCAAATGTTGAATGTTGTCTAATTAATCAAAAGTTCAAGTAATATTTAAACTAAAATAACTAAACTAAATTAAGAACTTTAATTATGATAATGTAAATGAGTTGCAAGAAAAATTGATGGTAGTAGCTACCTAGATATTTGAATCCTCCTAGACCCCATATGTATTTCATGAATGGAACTCAAATAAATCAAACATTGGATTGAATTGGCATTCAACTAAGTTAGATTGAAACCTCTCTCAAGCGATTCAATCACTAATTACTAAGTATTATAAAAGGAATCTCTTCTCAATTTATAATTAAATAGAAACAGCATTAAAAACAAGGAACCATAAACCAAAGAATCTTGTAGGTTTATCTCTAGTACCCCAATCAATTCTTAACCTTTATGAGTGATTAATTCTAACTAAGCTTTCTCAAGACAATTAGCAAGAAAACTAATTCCAATTATCAAGCATGCAATTGATAAGAGGAGATAACAAATATAAATCATAAAGATAAATCAATCTAGATGAATGATTTGATTGATTAAAAACCCATTCAATCCATACAAAGTAATTTAGGACTCATCAAATACCCAGGTATGATAAATTTAGTTCATAATGAAAAAGTAACAAGATTAAAAGATAAAAAATAACAAAATCAAGCAATCCATAATAGATGAATCATAATCCCAATCCGAATCTTCAATCCTTGACTTGAAACGTGAGGGACTTCGATCTTCACCTTCAATTTTCACTGCAAAACCTTGATTTTTCCTTAGAGAAAATTGCCTCTAATTGATAGATTTTTTTTTTTTTCAGATTCCCAAATTGCTGTGCAAAAATTTCTTATATACCCTGGCATATTTGCTATCACGCCTAACCCCATGTCTATGACCTTGGCATGGGAATGACTAGAAATACTTTTCGCTTGGCGAAATCAGGCAGAAACTTTTCTTTTTGTCCCACTGGCACACCCACGCCCGTGGCTCTAGGCGTAGGGATGAAGAGATTTGGCAAAGTCAGGCAGAAGCTTTTCTTCTTATCCCATGGGCACACCCACCCCCATGGCTCTAGGCATGGGAATAGGGCCATTACGTGAAAATAGATAGTAGCCTTTCTCCTTGTCCCACGGATACACCCATGCCTCTTCAAAATGCTCTACTTTGCTTCTGCCTCTTCAAAATACTCTATCTTTCAACCAAACTCTATCATTCTTTTGTATTATCATCTCATGGCATGTTAAAACACAAGGTTTTTGAAAAGGACTGAGAACAACACTAAAACAAACAAATCAAACTCAATTCTAAGCATAAATCATGATAAATGAGTGGATAAAATGTAGGCATGCTTGTACTTACCACCCGTCATACGACACATGATCCTACGAGTCTTGAAGCTAAATAGAGGAATCAAAATTGTCCTTAGGTGGCTTATATAGTAGACCCCACAGTCTGCCTATGGAGGACTTGGTAGTGCATTGGGATGAAGAAGCCATTGCCACAAAACACTGAACCTAAAGTGCAAAATGAAGGCATATGGGCAAGAATCTTATCATCTCTAATAATAATAATAATAATAATAATAAATTATTATTATTATTATTATTATTATTATTATTATTATTATTATTATTATTATTATTTCATCATCATCATTTTGCCTTTAATTTTAAAAAGAAAAATTTGAAAAAAAGGAATTAGTAAAAAATTCAAAAAAAAAAAGGAAAAAAAGAGAAATCAAAAAAGAAAATTGAAAAAGAAAAGAAAAGAAAAAAGGTTAAAAAAAAAAAAAAAAAAAAAAAAAAAAGGAGAGAACCTCATGTTTTGTGTGTTTTAATAGAGAGCAAGAGTGAATTGAGATAAGGCAGCAAATGAGTGGCCCAAGTTGAGTATTTATAGAGCTCGCTTGCATAGTGCTTGCATAATGATTGCATAGTACTATATAACAAAAAGTGCCCTAAAATTACCCAACCATATAAAAATGCATCTCATAGCCCATTTTAGCTTGGAATTCAAATCTTAAAGTTTTTTACCTGTTCATATGATTCTTCTCTATCCATGGACACCTCATATGCCTAGTTTTTGACCAAAGATGAATTCCTTATGTCAAAAAAAAATAAAAAATAAATAAACATGACACTAATCCCCTAAAAATCACCAAAAAAAATTCTAAAATTATCAGAATCACATCATTGCATTTGGAATCATTTTCCACTCTCATATCTACTAAGAACTTCAGGTTCACACTCATCAAAATCGCCTAAAATGTAGACAGTTCTAATGAGAGGGCAGCTGTGAACCCTTATCTTAACACTTACAAAATTAATTATGAACTCGCCAAAATTTATCAAAATATTTTATCACAAATTGACACTTTCCCATTCCTGACTGGACTTTCTATCCTAGATAGCATTTTTCCAAAACTGGCTAGATTTCTCTATAAACTAACTGCTAAACTATCCAATAATTAATTTTGAATCCATCGACACTGACTAGATTTTTCATAATCCAGAAAATCCAAAAAACTGACCTCGAATGCCCAAAAAACTCAAACTAGCATAGCCTTATGAACCCATCGCAGGTGAAGGTAGTTGTGCCACCGCTCTTCCGAAGAGCCCAGTGACACCACCAAGAAGCACAGCGACACTGCCAGCCTCTCTAATGGTCGGTTCCCCTTTGCCCCTCCAAAATGACATTTTGCACCCAAACCAATTTTCAGCCCTTTTCAGCCTCTACTCTTTTGGTCATTTCGCTTTTCCATTCCCTAAAATGTCCCCACCTCTATTTGCCTATAAATAGGCCTCCACTTTGTTTATTTTCCTTTACCCCTAGAGTTTGTGTTGATTGGCTACCCACCTTCTCTCTATCCCTCAAATCAATCATATTCTAATTAATTAATTAATCATTTTAATTAATTAATCAATCCATCCACTTCATCAAGTTAATTAGTTAATTAATCTTTTTAATTAATTCATCTATTTAATAAAAATTAACTAGTTAATAAATCATTTTAATTATTTATTTCATCAATCAATTCAACTATCCATTCTCATCCACTCTCTTTGAGTAGGATTTTCACTTCTTGGTATCGATAAAATGGAATTTTGGTCTGGCAAAACTCTCTGCCCAACACACACACACACATCAAAAATAAAGGTATAACATCTTTCCTCGCCAATACCATCCAAATCAAACTAAATCAAATCAATTAATCCCAAACCTCTTCACTTAATCATGAAATGAACTATGTGAGTTGGCACATTTAGAATCTAAATCTAAACCTCAAATCCTAATTTCCAATCAATACCCTTCACCTTTTTTATTTTTTTATTATTATTAATGTAAATATTTGTGTTCATATTTTGTAAAGGAATTTGTGGTCTTTTTAAAATCTCATAAAGACTAGAGCAAGCATCTTATTTCTTAATTAGTGCAATAGTATAATTTAATTATTTTCAAAGTTAATGAGTGATTTTGTGGTTCTCCTAGAATCTATAAGGTCTAGAGAAAACACTCTCCTTAATTTGTGGATGATTTCAATTATTTCCTCTTTATTTTTTATGTATCCATAATTATGCCATGATCATGCATTATTAATTACCATCTTATAATTGTTATTTATGAAATCAATTTTGTTAATCTAAATTAAACTTAGAAGTCAAATTTAGATTATTCAAAACTAAAAGCCTAATCCTCAAATTGTCTTTGGTTTATAAGACTAGTAATTTTATCCTTCTTGGGTGAATTAATTAAAGATTAATGAATTGGAGTCTATTTTGGAATTTTCCTTAACATTTTTTCATAAAATAAAATTAAGGTCATGACTCCTAAATTATTTTCAAAATCAATCAATCCAAACTTAAGGGCTTCAACATGAGTCCGAACCTGAATGAGC
>CANTUT010001499.1:2500-47620 GCA_947687605.1 Reutealis trisperma
AAAGGGTTCCACTAGACATGCCAAAAAGAAAGCGTTTGTGTATGGCAGTCCCAATGAAGGCCTTAGAAAGCTTTTGTGGCAAGATTTATCTCTATTTCCCCAACATGGGTTAAGAAATAAATTTGAGAATTTGAAAGCCTATTATAAACAAAAGACTATTGAAAGAAATCTACCATTGGGTAAGAATTGAATCAAACTAAACTAGGAATATATCAGAAATTAAATGAGAATTAGGTTGATACAATTGAAATTAAAATAGTTCAAGTGGTAGTAATATCTAATTAGTGATTGATGCTAGATCAAACAAGATGTACTAGGCTGGATCTTTTAAGTTGGGCTTTGGAAAGACTATCTACAAAGAAAGAAAATGGGTCAGGAAGGGGCCAGGCCTTGTGCCTAGAGAAGGGCCTCCGATGTTCAAGTTAATAATAGTCTTTACAAATGGCCGAAGAGAGAGGATTTCTCTTCTCTAACCAGAGGAGCTTTTTGTAAGAGAAAAGAGATGAGAGAATGCAGAATTCCATCTACATGAATTGTGCGTCGATTCTTTTTTTTTTTGTATGGCTTTGCATGAGACAAAGTTGTCACATTTCTAAGAGAGAGTATTTTCAGACAATGAGTCTTTTTGATTAGTGTGGTAGGTATAGAGATAGTGGGCGCATAGGCATCTATCTTATCCTTAGGAAGGTGTTTAGTGAGGATCGTGTCAAGCTAGGGGGCAAGCTGCTTGTGAGGAGTCCTTTTGCCAACTGGTATGGCATTTGTACCAAGAACTCTCAGCCACACAAAAGTTGGCTTGTCTAGAAAGTTACTTATGGCTGAAGTAAGGCAAAGGCCCTAGAGGCCTTCGCTTCCACATTGGAGTGAATAAACCATCTTGGCTTGTCATTAATTGGGCTTATATTAATAGGCTTTGACCTCCCATCCCAAGCCTTTAGGCTTAGAGTACATGTGGGCTTTCGTCTCAAATGGTCCATTATACTAATGAACCATTTTTGTCTCTTATCAATTAGGAATCAAAAAGATTGTGTAAAAATTAAGCAAGCCATTGGATTTGATTCATTGTGTTTTTCATCTTTTCTATAAATCGAGGAGAATAAGCGAGTGAAAGTTTGAGAGACAACAGATGAAGTATGATTGGTGAATAAAATTAATTAGGTTGTGATCATAGTAATTTTAATTGTAGCCAGTCATCAAGTTATAAATTTTTTTTTTAAGAGGTGTTATAAATATAATATGGAAAAAATATATTAAGTAATTAATATAAAAATGAGTGGTTGAACTTTAATGACTAGAAAATGAGAAAGACTAGAAATTTTTTTTCCTATTGTTATTATTAAATCAAATGAGATCTTATAGTATAAATGCAATAAAATTAAAATAGTAAAGAATTTAATAAAAAATTAGGGACTATAATAATTAACCTTTTCCTTATCTTTTCTTTTATTTTGTTTTGAGAATAAAGAAACAAAAGTAGTTGGAAAAGTAGAAGCTATAATTTTTGCACAGGAAAACCAAAAGCTATTGATAAGTATTGCAGGCGGACGATGATTTAATATCTGTGCATGCAATAAAATAAATATTTTTACTTTTATTTTCACTAATAAATGACAAAGAGTAACTATTATGATAATTTCATTTGCTAATTTATTTTCTCTTTTTTTAATAATTAAAAATTAATTAAAAGATACTGATGGTGAGGTATTTTTAAGTATTGGTTATTATTTTGTTTTACATAATATATATTGAAAATTCTCAATTTATGATTTTTTAAATTTTATGAATAACTTTAAAATTAACTTTTAGTGAATCTATATTAGTCAATAAAAATATATCAACTTTAAGAATTTTTATGGGTGTTCCTCTAACCCCATATTTTTTTTTAATTTTGCACCTATGAATTATATTTTTTTGTATCTATCCCAATTAATATTTTTTATTTTTTCATATTTTTTTCCTAAATTTTATTTTTATCCCTCTTTAACTTTAAAAATTTTTAAAGTTAGAACTTTATATTTATACGTAATTTAGAAAAAAATTAATATTGTGAATTTATACCCCCTTTATATGGTTCCATTCAATTTTACTTAATTTCAATAATGCCAACATATTAATTACATGTATACTTGTCCATAAGTAAATGCATATCAAAAGTAGGTAGGACAAGGGGTGATGCATATCTAATGTTGATAAGACTAGCGGTGAGCAACAAATTACTAGGATCAATCTGAATTTAAATATAAAGAATGCGGAAAGATTATATGTATTTAAGAAATATCATCCCTCTTTTGGAAGAAAAAAATCAATGGTACAGGCAAGGCCACCCTTAATATTAAAATATCACGAAAAAATTTTATTTATCACAACAAATTATTTTTATTGTTATACACTCTAATTTAATTCAAAACATATATATATATATATATATATATTACTTATTAATATATTATATATATAGTATTACTTATAAATTTTTTTTATATTTATAAAATTCATAAATAATAACTGAAAATAAGAATAAATTTATGTGAAAAATATTAATAGATTTATATACACAAAGCATGAAAAAATAAATCAATTCAATATAAAATTTTTGAAAATTGTCATGATGTAACAGAATTATAAAAAATGAACAATAAAATTAGAAATCCTAATACATGCCTATAGATATAAAGGTAATTAAAGTAATAAATTTTTTTATATTAAGGATAATTATATAAATATAATATCGGGTCTCATGGGATGGGGACGAAGATCCTCGTGAGATGGAGAATACACTCTTCATTCCGCACTGTCCCTACTAACGGAAAATAAATATCCCTACCCCCTTCTTCATATGAACAAAAATTAAAAATCTCCATCCTGTTCTAGATGGATCCCCATAGAAACAGGGATTTCCCGCCTCACTGCCATCTTTATATTTGCATGTGTGGGATGATATATATATGGATTTTTTTTGAAAGAGTCAACGAAGATATTTATTTTTAATAAACCACTATAATATTTTTGAATTTTATCGTAATTATAAATTAATATTTTTAATCTTTAAATAATGTAAATGAGGCATTGATAGAAATTGAATTGAAAGGATAAATGTAACTTGAATGGGTGCGGGTTAAGCTTACAAATAAATTAAGTTTAATGAGTTTGGATTAACCATTACTAAAAGAGTGTATTTTTTCAATATGAGATTTTGGTTCTTAATACTCTCCCTTAAGTGGCAACTGAGATTTGACTTTGACAACCGTTGGGATTGGACATCTAAAAGGCTATCGGGTGAATGAAATTGAACCGGGCTAAATCTGTTCTGATATCATGATAGAAATTAAATTGAAAAGGTAGAGGTGATTTGAATGAGTGTAGGTTAAGGCCACAAATGAATTGTGTTTAATAAGTTTGGGTTAGCCATTGCTAAAAGGTTAAATCTAACCAATTAGGTAGTCAATTCAAATTATTATATATCCATATATTTTTAGTGTATTTTTTTGATATAGGATTAATTCTTAACAGGCGTTTTTATCTGTTTATATGTTACCCCTATTTTGTGTGTGTATATATATAATCTCACATGACTCTTAATTAATCTCTTAATCATTTTTATTTATTGTTATTTGTTGATTTATTTTTACCTTGAATTTGAATGAAATTTCAAATCCTATGTTCCTTTGGCTGTATTGATAATAAAAAAAAAATCTCAAAACGAAATGTCCTAGTGCATATCACTGCAGTGGGATGAATTGAGATTTGTTTTAGTTTAAACAGACAGTAAGAGATGCAGAGGGGAAGGACATGAAAAAAAAAAAAAATGAAATGACTTCATTAGCATAAAAATCAATAAAACTTCTAACTTTATTCGATTTTTTAAAATAGAAATACTGAGTAATGAATTAAATTAAACATTACTGGCAAAATAAATAAATAAATAACAAATAATGAATTAAATTAACTTTTGCTTGAGGAAGTGGGTTTAATATATGTGCATGCAAAAATAATAAATATTTTTATTTTTATTTTCACTAAAATGGCTGACAGAGTAATTTCCATAGACATCACTTCTTATATTATTAAATTTAAATTTAAAACCCACAGAAATTAAATTTAAGTTTAATTTATTTCAATAGATCTAATAGATTCTTAATAAAAGAATCAACGTAAGTTTCCTGCATATTTTTATCAGCAAGTATTTTCTTCCACTTAGCATGATTACTCTTTATCACTAATGCTACTTCATTTTCTTCATTCATCACAGCTTTAATAGCATTGCTCAAACTCTCTTTTGAAATCCATCCATTTTCATCTTTTTTCACTTCTACAGCAACTTTAAGTTCTTCCACCATTACCATGGTGTTCACAATTTGATCACCCAAAAATGGTAAAGGAACTATTTGACAGTCACTCAACAAAGCCTCCCACATAGAACTAAACCCACAGTGACTGACAAAGCAGCCAACAGATGGGTGCTTTAATAGTTGTGGCTGTGGAACCCAATCACCATACATCCAACCTCTTCCCTGGATTCTCTCCTCAAATCCTTCTGGCAATGCTTCTTCAATTGTTGAGCACCCTTCCGGTGGTTTTAAAGCCACAAGAAATGGAAACCCGCATAACTCAAATCCTAAAAGCAATTCTTGAAATTGCTTCTTTTCTAATATAATCTGGCTTCCAAATGCACAATACACTACAGATCCAATTTCAAATTTTGATAGCCAATTTTCCCATTTTTCGTCAAGTTGTGATACGGGTTTTTCAGGCAAAACAGGTCCGGTTAGAAACACTGGCTTTGAATACTGTTGTGAAAGGTAATCAATAAAAGGAGACTCAATTTCATAACAAGTCCTCATTGCAATAGCATCACTTTCTTTTTTACCAGCAACCAATCGATCATAATATGGAATCCCACTTCCGAACTCTTCTGCAAGATATTTAGCTTGGGGAATTTCATCTGGTCTCGGTACTACCGTAGAAGAAGGATACCCAGCTGGTGATTGCATCAAATCTTCAAATTTCATACCCTTAACAATCTTCTTTACCGGAACCAGCCGCATAGCTTGACCAGCAGCACATACAGTACTATACACAATAGATTTGAAGCCCAAATCTTTCCCTAAAGAAGGAATCCAATAAGCAATATCATCATAAAGCACAAAATTAGGCTTTACAGTTTGTAAGATAGTTTTAATTTGGTCTTTTGTTTGGTCGAAAGCAGTGCAAAGGTGATTTTGAAGTTGAAAAGGTACATCAGAAGCAGTTTCAGCGCCAGAAGGAAGACCTTGCACTTGGGGAATAACAAAAGGAAAGAATTGAATGAGATCTGGAAATTGGTTTCCTTGGCTTAATTTAGGAATTGTACCTTTGGGCAGTAAGTAGGAAATTCTGTGGCCTCTCTCAGCAAGTTTATTAGCTAAGTGAAGAAAAGGTATGAAATGACCAAAAGCAACCCATGGAAACATAGCTACATGAATATTAGAGCTCTTCGTTTCTGCCATTTCTTTTCTTTTCTTTTAATTTACTAAGTAGATGCTTTGAATAAAAACTTATGTTGCGGCTTCTATTTATAGAAGAATGTGGCAGTGGGAAGAAATTATGCATTTTGTAATCATTAAAAATATTATAAAAATATAAAAATTATTACAAAAAATTTTCAGTCATAATAAAAAATTATCACTATTGTCACCTAATATCTTGTTATTAAAAGTGATCATAATTGCTCACAATAAAAATTATGACAAATAATATAACATTTGTTATAATAAATATATCATCACACAAATTACTTTTTGACAATTTTTATATTTTTATGATATCTTTAATTACCACAATAAAAAATTGTCACAATCACTTAATATCTTATCGTTAAAAGTGATCATAATTTGTGACAATAAAAGTTGTGACAAATACTCTAACATTTGTTATGATAAATATATCATTACATAAAATACTTTTAGTGACATGTATTATTGTGACTACAAATATATAAAGTTATCACCTAAGTAGTAATGTTGTTATAAATAATTTAATAGAAACACTAAAATATCAAAATAACTTCAATAGTTGTCACAAAAAATATCATTAGTGACAATATTAATTGTTGCAAAATATAATTAGTTATAATTGTGATGAAAATTTTAATTAATGACAACATTAACTGTCACATATTTTATAAATCATCTATGATAGTATTAACAGTGACATGTTAGATTATCACCTAAACTATATTTGGTGATGAAATGTCTTGACGACTTAATTTTTCATCATAAAAAATAATATGTTTAGTGACGATATAAATGTCACTAATCATGTTATTCATGACATGTTACAAACATTAGTTGTAGCATATATATTTTCACGTGACAACTTAATTTTATGTCATTAAGGTTAAAACAAAATAAAATTATATTTAAATTAATTTGTGGCAAGTGTGAATTTAGGTAACAAAAATAATTGTAATTTAAAAATTTTAAGTGACAACAATTAAAACTTGTCATAAAATTTTATATTTACAATTTTTATTTCAATAATTTCTCACAACTTTTGAAAAGTTATCATGATTTTTAAATTTTTTTTGTGATAGTTATTTTTTTATTGTCACGATAAAATTACTATATTAAATTTCATGACAAATTGAAAATTATTGTCACCTATAATATATTTTTTGTGACAAGAATTTTAGTGATCATAAAAATATTATCACGCTATAGGTAGTATAGTGTGTGGGAAAAATACTTAGCCAGGATGTATACCCAACCAATACAATAGAAATATATATAATAAATTTGAATTAAATGGGTATCTTTTCACTAAAAAAAGGGTAGAAACATTATTTTGAATCAATAATTTTTTTAAAATTATCCATAATTATTGATTAAATGTATAAAAATTAATTAAATATACAGTCAATGTAAATAGATATATTCCTAGTGTATATGTGATAGGTGGAAGTGTGTAAAATTTTCTCATTTTAATTCAAACATCATTAACTAATCATGTTTTCAAATATACAAATAGATAATAATAAGATAAGAAAATCCAATCAAACATATTCTGAATTTGATTAATTTGATTTGGAATTATCTAAATTATTATATATAATAATTTGGAATATTATATGTTAAAGAATAAAACTAATTATTAAAGAAAAAAAATTACTTTTATAATTGTGTCGATGCACCATTTTCAGAATATTATATATTTTATCTAATAGTTCTTACTGAACCCCAATAAATTGGTCTCAACTACTTGAAGGACCTTAATCACACTTTTTTCGTTTTCTTGAAATAAATATTTTATTGCTGTTTGCATATTGGAGCCAGTGGCACATAAATGTTTGGAAGTTAGATTTCGTGGGTTAACTATCTACCTCTCGTTAAATTCTGGCGATGGTAAGGTCTGCGTATCTTGTTAGGAAATATTTTTTGCTGTTGGATTATTAATTTCAGTTAATTATACACCACCTTCTTTAACTTTATTCGAATTTTTCATCTATCATTTTATTTCTTTGTACCAATTGAATTTTTAACTGCATTGTAATAGTGGTATAGTAACAACAACAACAACAATAAATAAATAAATTCAAAAGTTGTTTAGAAAATTTTTAATGAAAAATTAAAAAATATCAATAATATACTAAAAATTAAAAAATTATGAAAAATTTTTTAAAAATTATTTTTTTATATGTAGTGGCCACAAAAATTTGAATATAAATATTATATTTTTTTAATTCTATAATATTATGTATAAATATTAATATTCCCTTTTTTATTTTTTAATTTGTTTCAATTTTTTAATTATAATGGCACCATAAAATTATAAATATTAATTTTATAATACTGTGGGTCTACCATGTTAGCTTCACATCAACATTCATTTGACGACATTTAACTTTTTTGTCTCTTCTAAATTAATCGAGAATACAACATTTTATTAAAAAAAAATTCACATACTCTTAATAATTAAAGGTCTAATACATATTTTCCTCCTGTACTTGACACTTGTGGTCATTTTGGTCTTGATTTTTTAAAATAACCAATTGAAATACCAAACTTAACAAAATGTACTGGCTTACCCCCTAATTGTCCAGTTAATAAGGATTGTGTCAGCACACAGTATTAAAGCAGGTGATGACTAAAATAACTTTATGATGTGGATTAAAAATAATTTTTTTGATTAAATGATATATCAGTAAAATCCCAAAAGTTATTAAAATTCCTTATTCCTCAAAATCTCTCACACTCTTCTCCTCTCGGGTTCTCTGTTTGGGTCTCTCTCTCTCTCAAACTCACTTGCTCTATCGATCTCAGTTCTCTCTTGATGGAGCAATTCTCAACTGATTACTTCTTTCCTCTTTGCAATCGTAGACAAGCAGCAGTATTGAAAGCAAGATGGATTGATGCAAATCCAAAGAGACGCTTTTTTGGATGTGCTAATTATCAAGTTAGCGTGTTTAATTTTGTATTGGGTTCATTTGGTTTATTACTGGATTTATCTTCGAAATTGGAATTTTAGTGTTTGACAGTAATGATGAAATTGTATAAATGGTTGTTCGCACTTTTTGCACCGCAAGTGTACTGGTCTATTGTAGCAAATAGTTTTGATGAGTAAAGAGTTGTTGATCCTACAGGGAAACGAATTGATTACTAAAGTTGTCTAAATTTTCTAATATTTAATCTATGAACAAGAATGATAGAATAAATGAATTTTAATTAACTAATGAAATTAATTTAAACTAAACTAATAAAAATAAATCAACCCAATTAACTAAGATTTAATTCAATGAAAGAAAGACCTAGGGTTTAGATATCAATTGGTTTTCATGCTAATGATTCATACACACTTATCCAATTATTCCAACAAATTGAAGTTAAAGGTGGTGTTCCCTTAATTAAATAAAATCTTGTTTCAAGGTAGATTATCAATATTTAATTCTAATCTTACACCTACTGTCGTGGTTGCAAGAAATTAGATTAAACTCATTACGCGTAATGGGAAACTAAACAATTCACCACCTAGGCAATACCCATATGTTTATGAAGCATGAATCCTAAGTTTGTTCTTCCCATAAACTAATGTTGTATTTTCATTTTCGCTATGTAACACTTTGCCAAAAGATAACAATTATAAGACCTAATATGCATTCAGTATAAGATGATGTGACTTATTTTATGTTCAAAATATGTTTTAGGATGTTTAATAATGTGAGGACTAAGTTTGGATAGTAATAGGAGATATTTTCACTATAGGGGTATTTTGGTCATTTTGATCCTAAAATAGTAGACCAGGGGTATCTGAGTTAAAAATCAAGCAAATACTAAAAATAGGTCCCAAATATTACATAAAACATAATACTTTTTGTTTGAACAAAAAAGAATAAAAAACAAAAAAGTTATTGCAAAAATACCGAAAATAATCCTGACATCTGCCACTGATAAGAGGTATTTTGGTCATTTGACATAAGTTGTAAAATAAATACACCAAAAAAAAGTTAAAAATATTTGGAACCAAAGTCCAATTGAATATTGTTCTAGATTCTCAACAGAAACATGGGAAAATCGCACCAAAATCTAAAAATCAGTATTTTTTATGCAATATTAATTAAAAAAAGAAAACCCTAGAATTAAAAACTGTACAGCAGCTGCCGCCCCCCCCCCCCCCCCCCCCCCCCCCCAAGTGGCAACTGAGATTTGACTTTGACAACCGTTGGGATTGGACATCTAAAAGGATATCGGGTGAATGAAATTAAACCGGGCTAAATCTGCTCTGATATCATGATAGAAATTAAATTGAAAAGATAGAGGTGATTTGAATGAGTGTAGGTTAAGGCCACAAATGAATTGGGTTTAATAAGTTTGGGTTAGCCATTGCTAAAAGGTTAAATCTAACCAATTAGGCAGTCAAATTCAAATTATTATATATCTATATATTTTTAGTGTATTTTTTTGATATAGGATTAATTCTTAACAGGCGTTTTTATCTGTTTATATGTTACCCTATTTTGTGTGTGTATATATATAATCTCACATGACTCTTAATTAATCTCTTAATCATTTTTATTTATTGTTATTTGTTGATTTATTTTTACCTTGAATTTGAATGAAATTTCAAATCCTATGTTCCTTTGGCTGTATTGATAATAAAAAAAAAATCTCAAAAAGAAATGTCCTAGTGCATATCACTGCAGTGGGATGAATTGAGATTTGTTTTAGTTTAAACAGACAGTAAGAGATGCAGAGGGGAAGGACATGAAAAAAAAAAATGAAATGACTTCATTAGCATAAAAATCAATAAAACTTCTAACTTTATTCGATTTTTTAAAATAGAAATACTGAGTACCTCTAGTATAGGGTTGACCTTAAGAAGTCAAAGTCAAAAGTTTGACTATGATCTAAGATGAATTAAAACATATTATAAACATATTAAAATAACATTAAAATATTAATCGTCAAGATTAAAGATCAAAATAAGGAAAAATATTAAAGATTGACCTTGTTTGACCAAAAATTCATAGTTAGACTTGGAGTCCTAATTTAAGTCAACCACTTAAGATAAGCAAGAATATGCATAAATGTGATAAGTTATTGAACATATGAATTAAATAAGAACTATTTGATTTATGTTGTAGAGGTTAAAGAGATTTAAGCCATGCGATCCACTTAACTCGGCTAATTAGGAATAGAGGAGTCTGAGATGAGTTGTAATGCACACTCTTATTTTTTCGCAAATGTGAAACAATTTCTTTGAGATTGAATGATTTCCTTCGTGATTCCATGCCATTAATTGATTTTGATTTCATAAGTTATGTTTGCTCAAGAGTCCCACCTTAAGTAGGACTCTTTCTTAAGTTGATTGTTTAGAGCCAAAACTCTTATTAAGCTATATTATGACTTGTAATAACGTTGTGAATCTTAAACCAAGTCTTTTAAACTAAGTAGGACTCTTTCATAAGAGTCCTAATATTAGTTAAACTCTTACTATGTATTATGTTATTGCTTATTTTCCAAACTTACAGAAACACCCCTTCTTAATCTAGGGTGAACATTAGACTTGTGCACATGATATGCCCATGGATAGGGCAAAGTATCTAGACCTTGGTTCCTAGGGGTCCAATATTGCTAGCCATAGGACCTGATCAGTCTTATGCTATAAGTTGAGTAGAGAAGACGATAACCCCTACTCCTAAGTTAATATAAGTTATAAGTTGTTTCTGCTACCCTATTGTTTATTTCTCATTTTCATAACCAATCTATGTTGTCAAGCCTATGTTTATTTTCTTACATACCCTATGTGTACATCTACTCTCACTGAGTCTTCTACTCACCCTTTTCTATGTTTATATATTTCAAGATGGCAAGATTAATCAAGGTAACTAAACTCAAGTCTATTCCTCCACTTGAGTAGTTGCTTTGCTAAGAAGATAGTAGAGTTCTTTTCATCCATAAGCATAATAAACTTTAGTTTAGTGCTCCGAGGGTTGTTACACAATTTCTGCAAGTGCACAGGTCGTGAACAAGTAATATAGTAGTGAAATAAGTCTCGATCCCACAAGGAAGGGTTGACAAGTACCAAAACTATTGAATATTCTATTATTTAGACTATCATACGAAAAGTCTTGTGATTTAAATTAAACTAGATATTTAGTGTTATTGCACAGGTAAGTAAAGTGTAAATAATTGAACTAAAAAATATCTCAAGATAAATTCCCAGGTAAGTGGTGGGGTTACAATGGTCCCACTTAAAAACTACTTTTATAGACAGAATATTATCGAGATAAGTAATTTAACAGTACAATAATATACTAAAACTGTACCTAACAATAGAATAATTAATTATAAAATTTAAAAAACTATTTCAATATATGTAAATCCTAGGATTTAGATTTCATCAATTAATTACCTATGGTGTTCTTATACTTAGTTGGTTGGTTTAATTTTATTAGAATTAATGATTAGATTTTCCCTTAATGGTGTGAAGTTCTCTCTCAAGATAAATCACAAGTATTCATGTTAACCTTATGTCTACTCTGGTGATCACAAGCAATTAACATAAACCCATTAAATTTTATGGAAATCCTTTTATCAATCATAAAAGAGTGTTCTTATCTCTAAGCCACACATACCCTAGGTCTAATATCTTAATGAACTAATATTATGCTTCACAAGGGAGTGTTCTTATTCTAAGTAATACCTACCCTAGGTCTAATATCTTAATGAACTAATATTATGCTTCCACTCTCGCTACTTCACATAATATCTTCAAACATGTAAATAGTGATCAAGTATTCACAAGCATTAAGTTCTAAAATAAAAGATTAATTTTAATAATCAAAACACTCAATCAATCAATCATAGAATACCATAAAATAATCAAGAGATTACATTTAAATCCTAGAAAAATAAATCTAGATGCTCATAGTTAAAAAGGAAGGAACAATTAAATTAACAATAAACATAATAACAACTTATAATTAAATTTAAGAATAGAGTTTAGAAAGAACTTGTTTTGGGATATAATCTTTAATGAACTCAAGCTTCCAAAAACTCCTGCTCTTGATCAAAATAAAAAATAAAACAAATCTACTCTAAGAAACCATATGAAAATCTCTCTATATATAATTTTTGCTACTTTGAATTGTGATTTTGGAGAAGGGAGGTAATACCTATTTATAGGCAAATTCTTTCTGCATTTTCAACCATGTTGCATCAGTGATTACATCATTATTTTCATGACATCATCTCTTGCATCCTTAATTTTATGCAATCATTGCTTGCATCATTTATAAAATGATATCATTGTCTGTATCATTTATAAAATGATGTCATCGCCTGAGTCATGACATTACTACTTCATTGTGATATCATTTTGATCTGCAAAAATAAAATAAAAATACTAAAAATATATTATAATTTATTTATAAATTGTAGAACTATTTATTTCTAAAAATAAGTAATAATGTTATGGCATTATCGAGAACTGAGCTAAAATTTAAGTTTAAACAAATAAAATAACTCTAAAAATATAGAGTTATCAAGGGTAATAAGCGAAGTACTTGAAAATGGGCAGAGAATTGATGTTTTATGGTTTTAAGTTTGGAACTATTTAAGTTTTTGTTTTGTTGAGTTATTTTCAAATATTTTCCTTTAACTTTGGTTTATAAGAACTGTTTTTAAGATGTAAGAAGTTTATGGGCCTATTCTAAAAATTTTATAAGTTGTTACTTAATTGAATAAGATATGAGTATTTGATATAAGTAATTTTACATAAGTTAAGGATTTTACGGGTGTGGATGACCTTATGTCTTCTCGTGTTTTAGGATCGTCATAGCTCCCTAAGCCGGGCTATGACATGCTACTTCATACAACATCTTAGATTATGTAAAAGGTGGTGAATCAATCACAAACTTAAAGTATAAGAAAACAATTTAATTCAATATGAATGAATAAATGATAGGTGTATATGAATTCAATAACAATCAACCAAAATCCATATAAACTTTAGAAAAATTGATTTAGCTACTCATAATTAATTCAATGAAAGAACAAATTGAATTAATCCAATAACAAATCATGAATTCAATAAAACTAAAGGACTAAAGAAATAATTAAGGTTTAGAAAACTTCTAGGAGATGGAAATTCTTGAATTTTGAAGGTTGAAATCACAATCTTCTAGCCTCAAAACCCAAGTTGTTCGTCCCTTCAATCTGATGTTGTCCTCTTTTTCTCCCATTGCAGAAAACGCAAATCTCCTTCTCCAAAAATCTATCATGCACAATCCTCTCCCTAATTTTTTGTTCTTTCCTCTTTAAAATTTCCCTTTTCTTTTTATTATCTGATCCCCCTAATTTAGGGTGGATCCCAGTAATTTAAAAGAGGATTGGTCAAGATTTTATCCACATTAGCCCTATTTATTTTTATGGAAATTATAACAAATTCTGCAGTGGACACACATGGCTTATGCGTTTCAGGTTGTGCACTCTGGGTTCACAAATTTCAGCTAAGAATTTTGCTTTAATCTTTTCTTCAATTCTTTTTTCTCTATTTTTTCACTTCAATTAAGATCTAAAACCTACAAAATCTATGAAACCCATCAAAAATCTTAAATTAATCAGATAAATGGAATTTTTGAGGATTTAATCCAAATTTGCACTAAAAAGCCTCTAAATTAAGGGTAAAACAATAACAGTATTAATATAAAATTCCAACACATCAAACTTCCCCAAACTCAGAGCTTTGCTTGTCCTCAAGCAAAAAGATATTGCAATTCCAATGGTGAAATAACTTATTTATCAACAATTGAATTGACTAAACAAATTAGGAAGTTCTCAAGAGATTGAAATTAACTTTGAAAAAAAATAGAAAAGATCATAGGCAGAGTGCAAAATGTTCAAATTTAACTATCCCTCAATCACGTGAAGGCATTGATTGCAAAAAAATTAAAACAAGGGTATTATTGCATTTCAGATAGGCATATATACTCAATTCCATCGATATAAACCTCTAAAATTATTTTTAAGATTGCATCCATCTCATAGGCATAATCAAACAATTCATCTCTACTAATGGAATCCATAATCTTAAAAGAATCAAAAGGTCTTTTATTGGCTTGTAATGGGGTTTTAATAGGTAGGAGTTCATAAGAAATAGGCCAACATACACAAAATTGAGAATAATCATCAAACTAATAAATTTGAGTAGCTACTAACTAACTCTATTTTCACAACAATTCCCAAACCATTCCTTGAGTCTTGCAAATATTGCATTGAGCTTGGACAATATTCAACTTTTTTTTTTTTTTTTTTTTTAACTTGAAGAACAATTTTCATTTCACAATTTGGGGAAAATACATTTCAATGTATCATGAATTTGTATAACTAATATTTTCCCCCAAACTAAATGCAAACTATCACTTTATTTATTTTTTTTTGTTTTTTTTTTTCATTTTTTTTCATTTATATTGTTTCACTCAAAGAATGCTCAAGAATATATTAAATACCATATCAACTCATAATTCCATGCTATGTGCAATTCTACCAATCAAAGCTACTCAAATACATTAAACTCAATAATCATTCTCATACACCATGAAAGTAGGAAGAATATGGTCAAAATTTTTGAAAGAAAACTAAAGCTAAAAGAAATTTAAAGGCTCAAATGGGACAATTAGGAAAAATTTTTAACACAAAAGGTGGATATGTGAAATTGGCTACACAAAAATGCCTTTATCATTTTCTTTCTCAAAAGTGGATTCATATTTCACCTTAATGGATTGGATGTTATGTTCTAAAATGGACAAGTTAACATAAAGATGAAACAGTTGGATAAGCCCTCTCTAAGTTAGCATTCACAATATCCAAGCACAAAAAAAAAAAAAAAAAAAAATCAAGTGCAAACAAGTCAAAACATGATTTTAGAATCGTAAATTAACATAAAAAGCATTAAAACTTGCAATACTTCTATAATTCTCCATTAAAATCATAGCCCATCCTAGGCCTCTAATTAGTTTCATCAATAAAATAATCAATTCATCAATTATTCACCATCAAGAATCAACAAGTATTCCTCAAAATCATATTTACTCAATTTCATTCATAATTAAGCACCAACAAGTAAAGAAAAGAAAAAGAAACAGTCGTAAATAAAATAAACTAAAAATTAACCAACTAAAAATAAAAACAAACTAAATTAAAACAAGTGCAAGTAAAGCAAACACTAATAACAAAAACCAAACTACACTACTAAGCATGATGAAAATGTTAAACATGCACTACTAATAACAAACTCAATACTAAATACTTCCCTCTCCCAAACTCAAAATTGGACATTGTCCCCAATGTCAAAAAACAACGCAAAACACAAAGCAAAATGGAGAGTGGCTTAATTGAAAATAGTAGGTCATGGAGAAGAAGGAAAAGGTGTGGAAGTGGATGGTTGAGTCCTGCAATTTTTTGGGTAATAGAGAGGGGCTATCAACGGAAGGGTGGAAAGAGGGTCTAGGAAGTTGGTTTTAGATAGTTTGATGGAGTAAGGGATTACGATTTTATGTTAGGTTTAGGTGCCAATAATGGTTCAATGTTTGGTCATAGAGGTGGTGGCTAGGGTTTCTTTAGGAGATGGGGGAATAAAATAGAAGAAGAAGAAAAGGAAAAAGAAAAGAAAAGGAAAATATAGAAGAAAAAGGAAAGAAATAAAAGAAAAAAGAAAAATAGGAGAAAAAAAAAAGAAAAAAAATTTGGAATTCATAATTATTATTTATTTTTTTACTAAGTGGGTCCCCCTCTCTAATTTAAACAATTTTCCCAAAAAATGTCAAAAGTAATAGTAGCTAAATTTATCACACAAGGGTTGTGCATATTAGCTTGTGCACTATTTTTTCAAAATTAACTCATATAAACATATTAAAAAAATTCTGCACAAGGCCTGTGCACATCAAATTGTGCACTATTTTTCACAAAATTCACAAAACAGATAGAATTGAAAATTTTCGCACAGGGACTATGCAATTCAAGTTGTGCACTATTTTTCCCAAAATTCACAAGAGATATAGAATCAAAAATTTTCACACAAGAGTTGTGTGTTTGGGTTGTGCAATCTGGAAAAATAGTGAAACCTGAAAATTCAATACCCAAACTGAAAATTCTCAATTTTACACCTCCTAACTCTATAACCTATTGACACAATCGAAACATATATGCATTTAATGCACACATAACCTCCATTTACAATCATTTATGCATAAAACAACCAAATTTTCACCAACTAATCAATCAATATCCATCCAATTCATAATCAAAACTCAAGAAATAAGTAAATGAGTTAGAGTGTACTCTTATCTCCTTGCCAAATCTGAAATTCCTTGCTTCCCCATCTCCTCATCATCCATGAACTATAAAAACATTACTTGAAAACAAAAATTAAACACATAACTGAAAAATAAAATTCAGCACACATTTTTTTATTTTTTTTTAAAAGGAAATTGATGAAAAGAAATAAAAGAAAGCCTTGGGCTGCCTCCTAATGAGCACTTCTTTAACGTCATCTTAGCTAGATGTTTTTACCTCATACTTCAAGTAATGTCAGCAAGAAAGCATGCCACTCCTTTCTCAAGAGGTTCTCCAATGATATAAGGCTTTAACATTTTGGCATTAATTTTAAAGGTTCCTTGAGCATCATTCTTAATTTCATCTGCACCATGTGCAGAGACCTTCACACCTCTAGATGGTTCAAAGCACTTGATATGAGTTGGAAAAGATTTCATCTCTAGATTTGGATCCCCTTCAATGGGGACTGTTGGTACTTTCTTGCCTTCTTGCAACTCTTTAAAAATATTTCTCTTCCGATAAGGCATTTTCTCTTATGCTTGTAAAGTTGGTGCCTATGGTGCAACTTTAATGTTTTCATCTTCAATATTAACACCTTGGGTCAGAGAAACTCTAAGAAGGTCTTTTAAACAACTTTTGTCAAACATCTCTTTGACCACTTCATCACAAACTTCAACCCAACAACATGTATCTACAGAAGATGGAGATTTAACAACCTTAGCAACATCAAACTCAACCATCTCATCCCCAACTCTTAAAGTAAGGTTGCCTTCTTTTACATCAATCAAAGCACCAACTATAGCTAAGAAAGGCCTTCCCAAAATGATTGGAATGTTAATATCTTCTTCCGTATCTAAAACTATAAAGTCCACAGGGATGTAGAATTTCCCAACTTTGACAAGTACATTTTCAATGATACCCACAGGATACTTCACCGACTGATTAGCCAATTGCAAGGTGATTTTTATCTTTTTAATTTGCCAAAGCCCCAGTTTCTTGCAAATAGAGAGGGGCATCAAACTAACGCTTGCCCCAAGGTCACATAAAGCTTTTGCAAAATCCATAGTGCCAATTGTACATGGTATAGAGAAGCTTCTAAGATCCTTCAACTTCTTTTGAATAACGGCACTATACTCTTCTGTTAAAGCAACTGTAGCATGCTCTTCCAAGCTCCTCTTGTTTGATAGCAACTCTTTCAAAAATTTCACATAAGTTGGCATTTGTCTCAAAGCCTCTACAAATGGGATATTGATATGTAGTTACTTGAAGATAGTAAGAAGTTTCTTGTACTGCTGATCTAACTTGCTCTTCCTTAGCGTTTGGGGAAATGGCACAGGAGGAACATAAGGCTTAGGCAATAGCTTTTTCTCTTCCTCTTTCTCCTTTTCTACTTCTACAACCTCATCATTGTTGGTCTTCATTTCAGTTTTGGTGGTTTCATTTTCATATCTTCATCCTTTTTGGGTTTCACATTGTCTTCAACAGGAGTAACCCTTTTCTTTGGTGGGAGATCTTCAAGTAGCTTCCTACTCCTTAATGTAATCACATTACAATGCTTACGAGGGTTGCATTCTATTTTACTTAGCAAGGCTTCTCTTTCCCTTCCACTTAAAGAATTAGCCAGTTGACTAAATGGAATTTCAAGATTCCTGTTTTGAGTGACGAGTTGATCAATTCTTGCATCAAGTCTTGCTTCCAACTTATTATGCTGCTTGTCTATCTTTTCAAACCTCTTGGTTGTCACATTAATGAACTTCTCTAAGGTTGACTCTAAGGATGACTTAGGTCCTTGGGTTTGGGGGCTTGGTTGGTTTCTTTGTTGGAATGGTGATTGATATGATTTTTGTTGGTCTAAAGTGTTACCCTATTGGTTGTTAGAGCTTGAGCCTTGGTTATCTGAATTTCCCCATACAAGGTTTGGATGGTTTCTCCAACCTGGATTATAGGTATTAGAGAAAAGGTTATTAGGGAATCTGGTTTTGATTTGACACATAGTTCATTTTCTCACTGTGACAACACTCCATGTTAGCATGTCCTCCACCACAAAAATCACAACTCATCACTGGAGTTATTTGGGAATGGATTGGCATGGCTTTTAACTTCTTGGAAATCATATCAACCTTGGCATTGATCATGGTAATAACATCAACCTCATGAATTCCAACCACTCTCTTTTAACTCTTTTTATCACCAGACCAATGATAATTATTGGCTGCCATACTCTAACAATTGAATAACATCATCAATAGTTTTGTCCATTAAAGCACCACTTGCAGCTGCATCAATGTGACATTTAATAGAAGTAGATAATCCATTATAAAAAGTCTGAACAATAAGCCAATCTGGTAGACCGTGGTAATGACACCTCCATTGCAACTCTTTAAATCTCTCCCATACTTCATAAAGAGATTCCCCATCCTACATCATAAAATTAGTGATCTTATACCTCAACCTTACAGTCTTCTACAGCAACGGCACCAAAAACTTGTTCACACTTTTTGCACCATAAGTATATGGGTCTATTGTAGCGAATAGTTTTGATGAGTAAAGAGTTGTTGATCCCATAGGAAAATGAATTGATTACCAAAATTATCTAAATTTTCTATTATTTAATCTATGAAGAAGATTGATGGAATAAATGAATTTTAATTAACTAATGAAATTGATTTAAACTAAACTAACAAAAATAAATCAACCCAATTAACTAAGATATAATTCAATGAAAGAAAGACCTAGGATTTAGATATCAATTGGTTTTCATACTAATGATTCATACACACTTATGCAATTATTCCAACAAATTGAAATTAAAGGTATTTTTTCCTTAATTAAATAAAATCCTCTTTCAAGGTAGATTATGAATATTTAATTCTAATCTTACACCTACTGTCGTGGTTGCAAGAAATTAGATTAAACTCATTAAGCTCAATGGAAAACTAAACAATTCACCACCTAGCCAATACCCATATGTCCATGAAGCATTATTTTTAAGTTTGTTCTTCCTATAAACTAATGTTGTATTTCCACTTTCGTTACTTCATACAACACCTTAGATTGTGTAAAAGGTGACCAATCAATCACACATTTAAAGCACAAGAAAAACAATTTAATTCAATATGAATGAACAATTGATAGGTGTATATGAATTTAACAACAATCAACCAAAATCCATCTAAACCCTAAAAAAATTGATTAAGCTGCTCATAATTAATTCAATGAAAGAACAAATTGAATAAATCTAATAACAAATTATGAATTTAATAAAACTAAAGGAATAAATAAATAATTAAGGTTTAGAAAACTTCTAGGAGATGAAAATTCTTGAATCTTGATGGTTGAAATCACAATCTTCTAGCCTCAAAACCTAAGTTGTCCGTCCCTTCAATCTGCTACTATCCTCTTTTTCTCCCTTTGCAAAAAACACAAATCTCCTTCTCCAAAAATTCGTCAAGCATGATCCTCTCCCTAATTTCTCGTTCTTTACTCTTTAAAATTTTCCTTTTCTTTTCCTTATATAATCCCCCTAATTTAGGGTGGGTCCTAATAATTTAAAAGAGGATTGGTTAAGATTTTATCCATATCAGCCCTATTTATTTTAATGAAAATCATAACAGATTTTGCAGTGAGCACATAGGACTTGTGTGTTTCAGGTTGTGCACTCTGGGTTAACAGATTTTATCTCAGAATTTGCTTTAATCTTTTCTTCAATTCTTTTTTCTCTATTCTTTCACTTCAATTAAGATCTAAAACTTGCAAAATCTATGAAACCCATCAAAAATCTTAAATTAATCAAATAAATGGATTTTTTGAAGATTTAATCCAAATTTGCACTAAAAAGCCTCTAAATTAAGGGTAAAACAATAACAATATTAATGTAAAATTCCAACATATTAATGGTGTTAGGGTTAGCGTTAGAATTGAAATGTATTGAGGTTTGTGTTTATATAATACATAAATTGGATTTTTGGATTTTATTGTATGAGGTATAAAATTGGAGTTGCAATTGAAATATAGAATTTTTAGTTCTGTATTTATTTTTGGCAGAGATATTTGATATATGTGTTTTTGTTGGATTAAAAATTTTTATTCTTTTTTTGTAGAAAATTCTTTAGTTAGGTGGACCCTCCTGTGCCTTAACATTGCAAGCATGTTATTTTAGACTAAGAATGGTAAAAGAAAATAATGAGTAGAGAAAAAGATTAATTGCAAGGTTGAAGTGGGTTGTGTTGGGATTATGTATTGTATTGTTACTGAAATTGAATCATAAAATGTATGCTTGAGATATTTGTAGTACAACCTGGATCAAATTTTGGAGTGATTTTGTCTAGCAATTAATATTGTAGGCATTGCCATTTCTTCTTTAGTAATTAGGTACCAACTTGTGAACTAGTGTTGTCATGAATTATTATGAATGAATTTAGATATTTAACCTATAATTTCATTTGTGTTAGCTTGATTTGTACAGGTTCATTTGATTTATAATTTGCTTGTACTTTATGTTTGGTCTTAATTGTTGTCTCCTTGAGCATTTTGACGATTCCAAAATTTTGTTTATTTAAGTCGAATCTTGTTGAACTAATTGAATGCATAATCGATTTGTACTTGTAGGTTCATTTTGTAAGGAAATTAACTTTTCACAACCGTGAATGAATGTCTCATGACCATGACAGGTTATTTCATGATCATGACTTTCACTTCTACAATGGTCTAAAGGTTCACATGCTTCAAGGAAAATCCGTCAAAAAGATGTTTTAGAGTTTCTAGTCTTTAGTGCAGCAGCTATTTTCTTTTTTCACGCCTATGACATATAATGCCATGCCTGCGAATGATATTTCAAGGCTGATCCAGAGACAAATTTCACCACCATTACAAGTGCTCATGACCATAAAAAAGGATTTCACACTAGTGACATAAAGTGTTACGCTTGCGAGTGAAATTTGAAGATTCATCCATGTTCATCTAGAGACTATATTCATGCATGTGAAAGAAGCTCATGGTCCTGAAGGAGGTCTTCATGCCTATGAAGGAGGCTCTCACAACTATGACTAGGTCAACATCAGCAAAATCCTGATAGATTTATAGTTATTAGAAATAGTAAAAATGACTGTTTTACATGGTTTTAAGTGCCTAACAGTCAAATTTAAGAAGTCTATAAATACCTTATTGCTTCAATGATAATACTCTTAATTCTCCTTCTTGTATAGTTTTACTTCATTTTTAGAACTCTTTGTTCTTATTTCTTGTATCTTTAGTTTTAGAACTCTGTCTTTAGAACTCTTTGTTTTTAGACTCAAATAGATACAATAACACAAAACACATTTGGAATCTAAAACACAATTAGATTGACATTAAAAGATTTTAAATAAGTTTTTGGTTAATACATTAACCACTGAAAATGTTGTGTACCTAACAACCCTAATGAAGCAAAATTGATAACTCTATATTTTTAGAGTTATTTTAATTGTTTAAACTTAAATTTTAGCTCAATTCTCGAGAATGCAATAATATTATTACTTATTTTTAGAAATAAATAGTTTTACAATTTATAAATAAATTATAACATATTTTAAGTATTTTTATTTTATTTTTGCAGATCAAAATGATGCAGTAAAAATAAAGATGCAAGCAATGATTCAAGTTTTCAATCCATGAGAAATAAATTCAATGGTTGGTGGCCAAAATTCAATGGTTGGTAGCCAACCTAACCATTTTTGAATATTGATAAAGAAATTCAATGGTTGGTGGCAAAAATTCAATGGTTGGTAGCCAACCTAACCATTTTTGAATATTGATGAAGGAATTCAATGGTTGGTGGCCAACCTAACCATCAATGTTGAATTTTTGATGTAAGAATTTTAATGGAACTTGAATTCTTCCACCAAACATGTCTATAAATACCATGCTTGGCAAAGGGAAATGGCATCAAAGAAAATCCATAAAAAAAATATGTAGAGAGATTTTCATATGTTTTCTTAGAGTAGATTAGTTTTATTTTTTATTTTGATCAAGAGAAGGAGTTTTTGGAAGCTTGAGTTCATCAAAAATTATATCCCAAAACAAGTTCTCTCTAAACTCTATTCTTGAATTTAATTTTAAGTTGTTATTATGTTTATTGTTAATTTAATTATTTCTTTCTTTTCAATTATGAATAGCTAATTTTATTTTCTAAGATTTAGATGTAATCTTTTGATTTGCATATGATTATTTATATTTAATTGATTGGATTTGATTGTTGGAATTAATCTTTTATTTTAGAACTTAATGCTTGTAATTAACTGGCCATTAATTGCATGATTTAAGATATTGTGTGAAGTAGCGAGAGTGGAAGCACAATATTAGTTCATTAGGATAATTGACCTAGGGAATGTATTGCTTAGAGATAAGAATACTCCTTTGTGATTTTTAAAAGGATTTCCATAAAACTTAATGGGTTTGTGTTAATTGCTTATGATCACGAGAGTAGACGTAAGGTTAATATGAACACACATGTTGTATCTTGAGAGAGAACATCATATAATTTAGAGAAATCTAATCATTAATTCCAGCAAAAATAATCCAATCTAAAAAATATAAAGTAATCATAGGTAATCAATTGATGAATTCTAAATCTTAGACCTTTAATCTTATTTTCATATTTATCATTATTTATTTACTTCAATTTCATTTTAGTTTAAAATATAAAATCTCATAATTGATTTTCTAAATAATAGAGTAATATTAAAAATTGGTACTTGACAAACCCTTCCTCGTGGGAACGATACTCACTCATCACTTTATTACTTGTAAACGATCTGTGCACTTGCAGAAATCGCGCAACAAGTTTTTGGCGCCGTTGCCGGGGAAGGCAATTTTTGACAATATCAATAGGTTGATATACTCTATTACTTTAGATTTATTTTGTATATTTTTTAAAATTTTGCAGATTTTTTTTTAACTTTTATAAAAAAAAACAAAAAAAAAAAAAGAGAAGGTTTTCCACAACTTTTAATGGTGTGATGGAGGAATGATACTAAATAGAGCAGCAAACATGTATGGTGAGGATAGTTTTAGTAAGTTAAATGCTAAAATCGATACATTAGTTAATTTAATTGATAAACTTGATGCAAATAGTTTATTTAATTCATGTTTGAGTTGTGATCTGTGTGAAGGTAATCATTTGAATTCTGAGTGTCAATATGCAGAACAGGTACAATTTTTCCCAAATTATAACATGTATGAGAATTATCCATATTCCAATATAGACAACTCAGGATGGAGTGACTATTCAAACTTTTCTTGGAAAAACCAATGCAGTTCATGGTATCCTTATCAAGATGATTTTCAAGATCATGCACCATTTGAGGAGCACAAACCATCTTATGAAGCAGCATTGGAAAGATTCATAAATGCTACTCATGAACGATGTGAAAGATTGGAAGATAGGATGGATCAATGGGCTAGCCACAATACAAATGATGATGTACAAATGGAACAATTCACTAGCCCATTAGATACTCAAAGCCATGAAAACCTAACAAGCCAAATTGAAGAACATTCTAGAGAGCAATGCTTGGCAATTTCTTTGAGTGATGATAAGGAAGAGACGATTGATCAAGGAGATACTTCAAGCAAGCAAGAAAAAAATGAAGAAGTTGAGCATAATCTGCCCAAGAAATATTATTCTCTTATGGATAATATCTGCGGAGTGGTTGAAATTGATGGGGAAATTGAAAAAGGATTTGAACAAGAGCACTCAAAGGAAACTTTTTCAGTTTGTTTGGTGAATACAACATCATATATATCAGACCATAAAGAATATCAATTTGATGACTTGGAAGAAAAGAAGAAGCATTCACCACCATCAACTGAGCACTCACCGACTCTTGATTCAACTCCACTACCTTCCTATCTCAATTTCTTAAGAAAATTTAGAGCAAGAAAAAGAGCTCGTTGGAAAGTTTTTAAAAGTTATGAGCCTAATTATAAAATATTAAATAATTTCTGTTTTAATTTTTTTCCATGCAGGCTCAAATCAAGATGGCTTGACTCATTAAAATTAGCAAAAGTTTATCTTTCCACAATTATCGAGATGATATACTTTGTGTATTATCCTCCATGATGAAGATCTAGCTATAGTCAAGCTAAAGACTATAAATAAAGCGCTTTTGGGAGGCAACCCAAATTTTTAAATTTTTTACTTCTTTTTAATTTCTTTTGTTCTTTTGTTTGTTTCGTTCTATTTTAATTTTACTTTAGTGTTGTTATTAAATAGCTTGTTAAGAGGAAATCTGAGTTTTCTCTTTATTAGGTTTCTTTTATTTCTGTTTAGTTGTTTCATTTTAAATTTTCTCTTTCATTTTCTTAGCTAAGTTAATCAGATATGGAAGCATCTCTTGCAGCACTAAAAAATAGATTTCCAACTCTTCCCCAAGATGTACTCAGGAAAATTGATGAACGCAGATTGGAAAGAATGAAGACATTTAGGCGTCTGAATCTTCTTGAGGATATTCGCTGGATCATAGAAGCCAAAGTACGATTGGCAGGTGAGCTTGATGACTCATTTATTAAATGTTTGCCAGGTACGGGGAGAAGTTCTTACTCAAAGAAGAGGAGAGCTAAGAGAATGGGAGTCTGCTACAAGTGTGCAAGATGGAATTGCAACACACGCTGTAGAAATATTGGATTTGCATCCATAAATCGAGAAGACAAAATTAAATTCATAAAGGATGGACTGAGTAAGGAGTCTATGGATAATATCTTACAGACTCTTGAGACGCATTCTTGTGGACAAGTTCAACGCACTCTTTTAGATTTATGGGAACTATTCAAAGAAGAGAAGCAGCGTTACAGTCTAGGGAATCTGACGATAAAAGACCCTGTTTGCCAGTTAATAAGAAAACTGGATGGGAAGCCTATCCTCGACTTATAGAAGGCGTGTAAACGGTTACTGGACGTAAAACCAGAGGAAGATGTGAGCCAAAATCACAACTACTGTTTATAATCAGGTGTATCACTAACTTTTTTATTTTTCAATGCATTATTTTTTTTTTCTACATCTTGCAGTACTTTTTGACTTTTTAGCACCTAGATTTTATTTTCCTGCAGATTTTTTCTACTGTCGACAACTTTTTAGTTTTTCAATGTCTACTTTTAGCTTTTCAATATTTTCTTTTTGACTTTTGTACACATGCTGCAAATTTTTCTACTTTCGTTAGCTTTTTAGTTTTTCAATGCCTGTTTCTTTTTAGTTTTTCAAATATTTCTTTTGACATTTGTACACACAGCATTGATTATTTTTATTATCATTTTTGTTTTTATACTTTTTCTGTCAACAAGTAGTTTATCCCATTGAACTGTTCTTTTACTCTTCTAGTTTCTTTATATGCACATTCATTATTGTTAATATGCATACAACCCTTTCGAGAAATCTGTGAGAGAAAATGGCAGAATCCTCAACACGCAAATTCAAAACTATTTGTGTCTTTTGTAGTCCAAACTCTGGCAAGAAAAGAGAGTACTTGACAACAGCTAATGAACTTGGTAGGATTTTAGCTGAACGAAAAATTGATTTGGTGTTTGAGGGAGGTAGTTTAGGGTTAAGGGGTTGTGTCGCAAGTTCTGCATATATTAGAGGTAGTAAAGTCTTAGGAGTAGTTCTAAAGGCTTTGGCTCGAAATAAACAAATTACTGGTGGAACTATAGGTAATGAGTTACAGGTCAATAGCATGTACGAACGAATGGCATACATGAATTTCAATGCTGATGCTTTTATTGCATTACCTGGTGGTTTAGAAACATTTGAAGATATTTTCACCATTGCATCTTGGACTCAATTAACTGTTCTTCAAAAGCCATTGGGATTACTTAATGTTGATGGTTTTTATAATGGTTTGTTATCTTTTCTTGATCATGCTGTGGAACAAGGTTTTATAACACCGGCGAGTCGACGCATCTTAGTCTCTGCTTCAACTATTGATCAATTGATTGATCAACTGCAAAACTTTAAATCCGAACCTGATCCATTGATGGCGCAGGTAGTTTGGCACCCCAAGGCTAGTAGCAGTAAAAAGCGAGAACTAGATCTGAATCTTCGATTATAACTTCCCTAACTTTTGTATTTTTTTTTTATCGCATTTTTTTTGTGTGTGTTTTTTTTGTTGCACTTTATCAAGCGAAGTTTTAGGTTCGAATCACTAAATGTAAGATGGCTGAGTAAAGAGTTACTTTTGTACTCTTGATACGCATCTTAAATTTATGTGATTTTCCTTTTCAAAAAAAAAAAAAAAAAAAAAAAACTAACTAGCTAGCTAACTAACTAACTAACTCAAGAGTTATTCATACAAGATGGTTGAGTAAAGAGTACTTTTTGTGCTCTTGATACGCATCTATATTTTTTTTTTCTTTTTCTTCTTTCTTTTTCTTTAGTTTCCAAAATAAAAAAATTAAAAAAAAAATAAAAATAAACAAAAATAAAAAAAATTGACATTTTCTTTTTGTGTGATTAATTTCTCATACTTGCTTTTAGTGTTGTTTCAAGATGTTTTACAGGAAGCAAGGAAGTGAAATTCATATCCTGCTTGTAATTTGGAATCCACTTTTCTACAAGAGGGAGTATTTTCTTTCTTTTGGTTTGTTTCTTTGACATTGAGGACAATGTCCATTACAAGTTTGGGGGAGGTTTAGTTTGTTTTTTCTTTTCAGTCATTTCTTTTGTATTTTGATGAATAAATTAATTTTTTTTTGATAAAATATGCTTATATTAAATAATTTGATGAAAGGCCAATGATAGATTATAATTGATATTTATGGATAATTTATTAAAGTATTTCAGGTTGAGCAACTATTTTGGGTAAGAAATTAACTTTTATTAAGATTATGTTTTGCTTTGCTTTGCATTATATTGATTGCATTGAATTTGTGTATGCTTACTTAGAGAGGGCTTCTACACATTTTTATCTTCATTTGCCTCACTTATCTTAGAATATGTTTTTGCAAACTTTTGAGGCGAAATTTTGAATTCATTTTGAAAGAGAGATATGATTTAGGCATTGTTTGTTTAGCCTGTTACTTGTATCTACCCTTATTTTAATTTTTTTTTCCTAGTTTACCCCTTTGTGCCTTGATAATTTTAGCTTTCTTTTCTTTATTAATTAACCTTAATTGTTATCTTTCACCCTGTTTGTGAGATAATTTTGTCAAGTTTACATTTTAATGAAGAAAAGGGAATTATTGAAGTTTTAAAAGAAAATAAGGATTTCTAATAACTGAGAGTATTATTCATTATAAAAGACCACCTTCTGCTTAAAATAAGTTTGGGGGAAAGCAAGAAAATTGAACCAATAAAAGTTAGTAATTCTTGCTTGTCTTTAGAATAATGTTGTTGGCGAAAAAAAAAAAAAAAAAAAAAGAACAAGAAGAAGAAGAGGTGGGCTTAAAAGAAGAAAACATTGAAAAAGAATAGTGCTTAATATGAAAAGGATCCTTCATTAATATAATTCCTTTATTTGAGCTATTGATTTTGTAAACTTGGCATAATTATTTTACTTTTGTTCATTTAGCCTGTTCTTTGTTTAGCTAAAAATACCTTGTGTTAGCCCCATTACAAGCCTAGTTAAGACCTATTGATCTCTCTTGATTTGTGAATTCCATTAGTGGAGATTGTTTGCATTAACATGCTTATGAGATTTGCACATCTATTTTATATCTTTTGATAGAGGCATTTAAAGATATCAGTGTGTATATGCCTATCTGAAGTGCAACAATTTCTTTGCGATTGATTTAATGCATAGTTATTCAAGGCATGATTAAGATGAGGATTGTTTTGAACTTGAGATAGAAGCTTGACTTGCAATACTATTGATATGTTATTTGTAAATATTAATTTCTTAAGACCTTAAAAAAAAAAAAAAAAAAATTCAACATAAGCATGAGGGGATTAAGTCTCTTTTTTGTGATATTTTATTTTTCTTTGAAAAAAATTTTTAAAGGTGTTTGTGGGTATCACCACTGGAAGCCCTCACGAGACTATAACTCGTCCTCTATGGGACACCTAGGGGTTTAAAGGCTTGTTGCATACGCTAAATGCAATCGTAATTTCCTACGAAAATGGACTAGTTTAGGTTTTGAATTTTCCTTTGCTTGAGGACAAGCAAAAACTTAAGTTTGGGGGTGTGATAACTCTATATTTTTAGAGTTATTTTAATTGTTTAAACTTAAATTTTAGCTCAATTCTCGAGAATGCAATAATATTATTACTTATTTTTAGAAATAAATAGTTTTACAATTTATAAATAAATTATAACATATTTTAAGTATTTTTATTTTATTTTTGCAGATCAAAATGATGCAGTAAAAATAAAGATGCAAGCAATGATTCAAGTTTTCAATCCATGAGAAATAAATTCAATGGTTGGTGGCCAAAATTCAATGGTTGGTAGCCAACCTAACCATTTTTGAATATTGATAAAGAAATTCAATGGTTGGTGGCAAAAATTCAATGGTTGGTAGCCAACCTAACCATTTTTGAATATTGATGAAGGAATTCAATGGTTGGTGGCCAACCTAACCATCAATGTTGAATTTTTGATGTAAGAATTTTAATGGAACTTGAATTCTTCCACCAAACATGTCTATAAATACCATGCTTGGCAAAGGGAAATGGCATCAAAGAAAATCCATAAAAAAAATATGTAGAGAGATTTTCATATGTTTTCTTAGAGTAGATTAGTTTTATTTTTTATTTTGATCAAGAGAAGGAGTTTTTGGAAGCTTGAGTTCATCAAAAATTATATCCCAAAACAAGTTCTCTCTAAACTCTATTCTTGAATTTAATTTTAAGTTGTTATTATGTTTATTGTTAATTTAATTATTTCTTTCTTTTCAATTATGAATAGCTAATTTTATTTTCTAAGATTTAGATGTAATCTTTTGATTTGCATATGATTATTTATATTTAATTGATTGGATTTGATTGTTGGAATTAATCTTTTATTTTAGAACTTAATGCTTGTAATTAACTGGCCATTAATTGCATGATTTAAGATATTGTGTGAAGTAGCGAGAGTGGAAGCACAATATTAGTTCATTAGGATAATTGACCTAGGGAATGTATTGCTTAGAGATAAGAATACTCCTTTGTGATTTTTAAAAGGATTTCCATAAAACTTAATGGGTTTGTGTTAATTGCTTATGATCACGAGAGTAGACGTAAGGTTAATATGAACACACATGTTGTATCTTGAGAGAGAACATCATATAATTTAGAGAAATCTAATCATTAATTCCAGCAAAAATAATCCAATCTAAAAAATATAAAGTAATCATAGGTAATCAATTGATGAATTCTAAATCTTAGACCTTTAATCTTATTTTCATATTTATCATTATTTATTTACTTCAATTTCATTTTAGTTTAAAATATAAAATCTCATAATTGATTTTCTAAATAATAGAGTAATATTAAAAATTGGTACTTGACAAACCCTTCCTCGTGGGAACGATACTCACTCATCACTTTATTACTTGTAAACGATCTGTGCACTTGCAGAAATCGCGCAACAAAAATACATATAAATAAGAAACAAACATAGTGGTTATGGCATTAACCACTCAAAATGAGTTTATATTTGGCACTAACAATAATTAATAGAATAAGATTTATCTAACTAACCCCCTAAACAAAAACAATCTTAGTTCCATTAATTGCAAAACAAAAATAATAGCATCAAGCTATGACCCTTCATCTATTATAGCTTTGCTGAGTTCCTCCCTAACTAAAGAAGTTGATGCCTTGTGAAAGATTTGGATATGCAATGGGTTGTTCTTTCCCTTCCATATTGATATTAGTTTGCATCTGCCTTACTTGAGCTTGTTATTGCATTTTTCTAGTAGAAACTTTTTTTAAAAAAAAAAAATTTAACATTAGTTGAAGCCAGTATCTCCTATTACATCTGCTAATGTTATGTGGTAGCATTTAATTTAATGGGGAGTCGATGGGCAATATTTGGTGGTGTTGCAGTGGATGAAACCAAAGATGTAGTTGTATTAATGATTTTAATCAACATAATTGAAAATTTTAAGAGGTGGGCTGTTAGGCCAATGCTGACTTTGATACCATGAAAAATGATATTGTGCAACTTATTGATATACATTATTAGTGTATGATAGTGAATATATAGGTACATATCAAATGTTACAAGGAGTTAAAGATAGATACAAACTTTGCTAAATGATTATCAATACGGCTGGTGTATAGCTTATAGCTTATCCTTATCAAAGGCTACCCATATATTTTTGTGGTACACTATTTCAACAATCATTGCTGGCAATATTTAAGGCCATCCAAAGGAGTAAAAATACTCATTTTTATTCCACATGATATTGTTATATTAGATATCATAAAAATGAAATTTATACCAACATATGTGTCACAAAAGTGAAAGAAAAATGTTGCTAAAAGTAAAATTATAGCAACACATACTATTTATGTTTATTGCAATAGATATGACATTGTTAAGATTGTAACTCAAAATTCTAATGGGACTTGGAAGAAAATCTTTTCATATTTTGTGTGCAAGAAATATTCCTCAATTGAGTAGAGGATTATTTCCTTTGCGAAGTAGAATTCTTATTTTGATTTTATTTCTAATTGAGTGAGGATCCTTATTGAGTTGGGATTGATAGTGAGAAATCTTATAAGTTAGAGTATTATAGGAGAGGCTTTTTATCCAATAGTTGAATTGAGGCTTTCACTCATTAATTGAGTGTAATACAAATTGTCCAATAGTTGAGTTAAGGGTTTTACCTATTAATTGAGTGTAATACAAAGTGCATGTGTACAGTGCCTTTGTAATGATATTGTGAGAGGGTTTACAATTTTATCTGTCTAAAATTAGTAATAAATTAATTTAGTAGATTATCTTTTTGACTGATCGTGGATGTAAGTCTATTAAAATACTGAACCATGTAAAATTTATCTGTGTTACTTTTTTCTTTTCTTAACGCTGCTTTTATAACTCTGATTTCCATAATGAATGATATTAGAGCTGTTGGTTTTTATTATTATGGTGTCCAAGATTAATTTTTAGAGAAGAGAAAAATATTGAAGTTAAAATTTTTTTGTAGATTGAGAAGGTGATGAAGGGTGAAGACGCCATAATTAGAAGTCATGTACTAATGATGTTCTAGCCATGGAGAAAGATGGAGGAATCAAGGTAAGAAAAGGATGATCAAAATCTCATTGCTTGAAATTGAAAAAAAAAAAATACTAGAAGAGTTCAAAGAAATTGCAAGAAAAGATAAAGAGTAAACTACAAATTGATGACAATGAATGATGATTCCTCAACTGATGTGATTAGCTTGATTCTAATGATGATGAGATGCACTTAGTAAAAATGTGTCAAAGAAAAAAAATGAGGTGGAGATCTAACATGCAAGTTTGATACTCGAAAACTTTAAAGATTTGAAAATTGCATGATTGAGAGATTTTGAGAAAAGATGAAAATTGTTAGGATTTATTGAATTTGAGGCTCTAGATGGAAATTGTTGAATTATTGAAGATTGCTTGAATATGAGATTTTAAGTCAATGTAGAGATTGTTAAGATTGTGACTCAAAATCCTAATAGGATATAAAAAAAGATTTTTTTTTTTTTTTTGTATGTGAGAAATATTGCTCAATTAAGTGGATGATTGTTTCTTAGAGTAAAATTATTATTTTAATGTTATTTCTAATTGGATGAGGATCCTTCTTGAGTTGGAATTAATAGTAGGTAACATTATAAATTTGACTATTATGGGAGAGGTTCTTTAGCTCTTGCCTAACAGTTGAATTAAGACTTTTCTCTAGTAGTTGAGTTGTAACTTTCACCCATTGATTGAGTGTAATATAAAGTACATGAGTAGAATGCATTTATAATGATATTGTGAGAGGATTTGTAATTTTGTCTGTCTAACAATTGTAATAAGTTGATTTAGTGGATTATCACTTCGAGTGACTGTAGATATAGGTTTAGTGAGATATTAAACCACATATTTCTTTTCTTTTCACGATGCTTATAACTCTGATATTCCTAACAAACATTTTAGTGATAGATTTTTCTCATAGATTTTAATGTCATATACAAAATATATATATGGAAAAAATTACTATAATTGGATAATATATGATGATAACTAAATTGCAATTCTATCAAAGAGTAAGGACTTCATGTTTTGGTGGATGCTTGGGAGATCGGGATTGCGATCAAAGCCATAAACTAAAGGAGCCAATCTTGCACAATTAACAGTCGCCCTGATGAAAGATGATGAAAATGGATTTGGAGGCAGACATTGTTGGTTGAGTTGTTTCCATGTATCAGAAATCTTGTTCATTGCTTGAATTCTAGCTTCTTGGACTAAAGACAATGGATATTGCCTCATGTAACATTTAATATATGGCCCAAAATTGCTATTTCGGTCCTCAGCCTGTATTAAATCCAAGAATATATAATTAATATATGAATATATAATTAATATATGCATATCGATGTGCTCGATATTTATATATACATTCAAAAAACAAAAATCTGAGGTTAGTTTTCAATATAATAAATTAAGATTCTTTCAAAAATTTTGGGAATGATTGCCACCCCAATTCCATGGATCTACCACTGAATAAAACAGTTAACATATGCATAATTAATATATGTATATATATAAGAAACAATAAATTAAGTTTTTACCTTGGCAAGTTTGAGGCCATCCCAAAGGGTAGAAATTGATGCGACAGAAGAAATAACGGGAGGATCATTATCAACAAGATTTATAGTTTTGATTGTAATATCCTCACCCAACAGAAAGAATATGTGAAGTAGCACCACATGTACTACTGATGTTCCATTTACAATCTTTAAATAGTCTTCAGTCTTTGGCAACTGCCCAACGGCCACCCATTTGGCCACTCCTAGAAATGCATTGCACAGTTTTGTCCACTGTTGATGATCAAGCAAATTGATTACATTAGATGACAACAATTCAATTCATATGTAAATAATAAGTTAATTTCTATTGGAGTAATTGAATGGATTAGATGCCCAATCTTGTTTGCTTGGTGTTTGAGTAATGAATTTCTACAGGTCAAAAAAAAATAATAATTTAATGGATTAATGATAAATGTATATATATCACCTTATCCATATATCTAATCCTCATTTTAATAATAAAAAAAATTAGTGGAGAAAATAACAAAAAATATTTGTGTTTTATATAGATAATTTTTTTTTTTTTTGGTTGAAATAATTCTGACTTTATTGGGAGTTAAGTGATCAAGTCATAACTTTCATCAATAAAACTATGAAAATATTTACATATAAAAAAAGGGTACAAGTATTTTTATATTAAAAAAAATCATATTGGTAATAATAATTTTTTAAAATATAAATTTAAAATTGATCGGATTTATTAAAAAAATAATTATGTCAAGAGTAATTAAATTATTTTGAATTAATTAAGAATTTTCTCAAAACACTAATCACATGGTAACACTGTATTTCAAGCTGAATGTGATTTGAAAAGCAGTTGTTAACTAATATAATTTTCGCATTTAGTGGAGAAACACTTATATTTTCTTATTGTAATTTTTATGTATTTAATATAGGCAAGACTTATTTTTAATCATTATAATAATCTCGGCGAAAAATAATAATAAAATACATACCGCATTTCGCAGTGAGCGTTTAGGATTGTATCCACGTTCTTGGTACATCTTGTAAGCAATTTCATCAGTAAAATCATATAAAACCCTTAAACACATCTTCATATAGTTTGGCAAGTCATTTGCAGCACCAATGTCCCATCTGAGTGTAATAAAAAAATATATAGTTATTTATTTTAGCATATACTTTTACAACTTTATATCAGTTTATATAATTCCTATTTAATTAATATTTTAGGTTGAGAATTATAAATAGACAAGGCAAATTTTTATCTATAAATGTAAATATATTTATCGAATCATATAAAAATTATTATGTATTAAAATCTATGCATCCGTACACAGAGACTTATAAGTGAGTAAGTATTGAAATTTTTTTATATAAAACCAATTAAATTATGTTAAGTTCAGCACCTACGCAATTATAAATTTTTTATAAATTTTGTTATTATTAGATGTGATATTTATTTCTCAACATTATGTTCATTTTTTCTGTGTTTTTAATCTGTATATATGTGAATTCATTCTCTGTTTTAGCTAACATAATTCTCATAATGTACATTTTCAGGGAATAATTAAAATAGCAATATATGTATTTAGCATTTCAAATTAATTGCGAATGTACATACCTTTGCACTGCTTTTACGAACAGAGTTAGATGATCAAAGGAACCATAAAAATGAAAAATGTCTTGTATAACATGGAACAGTGAAACGACTTTTGCAAGCACCACTCTCTGTGCCGATAAGTTTGGATCTGTAAGGCTTGCTATCGGCCATGATAACCATTGAAGGGGTTGGTCTCTACAAAGCTTCAATTCGGTTGCCAATCCAAGTTCCTCTCTCCACCATCTTCAATTACAAATATGATTAAGTTCACATTAATAAATCAATTTTTTAATTTTTATTATTATTATTATTTTTTTTTTGTGGTTTTTGTTGTAATTAAATAATGCGTTGAACTTACTTGGAAACACGAACAGTTTCATCTCGATGAAAAGATTGAAGCGTGTTGAAATCTAGCTTGGCAAGTTCGTTAAAAACATCTTCGGACTTGTTGGTTTCTTGAAAATTTTGTAAATTGTTTTGAACTTCAGATCTTGCTAAGGTCTTATGGTATGGATTTTTCAATGTATTTAGAACAATTCCAGCTTTATAATCCTCAAGATGCAATGTAGAAGCAGTAAGAAGACTGCCACTAAAAAGTTGAGCTTCATCAAGTATATCTTCTCCTTCTATACTTAAGTGAGATGCTTCATATAATTCCATTAATCCTTTTATATCTGCAGCTAGTTCTTGTTTGAACTTCCCATCCTTGTTCTTGAAATTCTTAAACACATCTGCATTATAATTATTTATATAATACATAGTCAAATATAGTATAATAATCAACTAAGGTTAGGGGCGGTCAATATACTAACAATCACTCTCTTCAAGAATTTCTTATATATAAAACAAAATATATAAATAGAAAATGAGACAAATATAGATTTCATTCAGAAAAGGTGAGAGAAGGACAGAGTTGAACAAGGTTTTTAACAAACGCTAATATTGAAGTGTGTGTATGTGTGTGTGCGTGTTTGTGCATATATATATATATATATAAAAGGGGAATAAGTATATTTATATTAGAGCTCCTCACTAAATTTTTTTTTTTAATTATAAATTTATTGTAGACAATATGGTCATTTATTAATTAAATAATATAATTATCTAATTTATTTAATTTAAGTAATGAATAATGAATTCAATTATAATAAGGAAAAAATAAAAAAATTATTATTTAATATATAATTAATTACATTTAATATCTAATTATATTTAATTTACATAAAAAATAATGAATTCAACTAAAATAAAAAAAGAATAAAAATAATTATTATTTAATATACAAACAATAATTATTTAATATACTAGAAATGTATTGCGTGAAAACAGCATCTTAACTTTATATTCCTGCAAAATATAATACTATAAATATAGTATTACAAAGGCAAAATTTATATGCATATTTAATGTTTTGTTATTGTATTGATGTTATAGAATAACCGAAAATAGAAAATAATTAAAGGAAATTTATAATTTGAGTACTTTTATTTCTAGCATTAATCTTCAATTTCTTTAAAATTTTTAAATAAAATAAAATTAATTAATTCTCATTTGCATTTTATATTAAATTTCCCTCTTTGTTCACTTTTCATTACATTATCTTAAAATATTTGTGTAAGCATTTGATATTGTGATTAAATTATTTTTGTTATACAATTAATTTATTGATATGACCATAAATTAATCTATATAAATAGAATTTGACTGACCTGCAGGCACGTAGAAACCTTGCTGTCTTAACAATCGAAAGCGAAGAGCAACCTGAGAAAGATCATTATGATTTTGATAGGTTGAGTTAGCTGGAGATATCATCATCTTATAATTACTCTCAAGAACTTGTTCAATTTCTTCCCGGAAATGGTATTCAATGCCCAGCCGTTGAAGGGAATCCACCATTTTTAAACATTCTGCTGATAAATCATTTTCTTCTTTTAATACCTTTCTCAATTTATGCCTGGCTTCTTTTAATTTCTTTACTCGTCTGTTGCATATTTTATCCTGCAAGAAATAAATAAATAATAATTTTCTCGAGCTCCAATAAAAGTCTATTTTAAAAATAAAAATATGTATAAGAAATTCTTTTTTTTTTTGTTTGATTATTTACAGCTAAATAGGAGAAATAAAATACCAAGGTTTCGTTGCTATGATAATTAGGGTTAATGGCACCAATTATTGATATTCTTCTTGCAGGAATGGGAGAATGGAAGATAGGGGAAAAAGCTGGTTTTGAGAAGGCCATGGATGCAACAGTGAGGACAAAGAAAGAAGGAATATTAAAGCTATAGTGATTTAGGAATAGTTGATGATATACACATATATATATAGAATTCTAATTAATTAATTTTAAAAAATTTATTAATTTAATTAACTATAATCATAGGCCCATAACCAAAATGGAATTAACAATAGCTTCAATATTCATGTGAGAAATTGTCACAATAATTTTATCAATCATTATGATTAAACAAGGGAGAGAATTTTTTTTTTTTTTTTTCCTTTCAGAAAAAATTAATGGGAGAGAATCTTTATCATTAGTATAATCAATCGTGTGAAGGTGGGCATATATTGACTTTTCTTGAAATAAATAAAAATGAGAAATGCTTACCACATTCTTTTATTTTTTATTCATTTTTATAATGACACATAAGTTAAATTTGTAAATAATATATATTAATAAAATTTAATGCAATTTATATTATCATTATCAAAATAGAGAAGGCAATAAGAAAAGAGAAAAAAGAAAAGAATTTAGCACTTTTCAAATAAAAATTAGAAAAGTAGTAGTAATAGTGCATGCAAAGCCAGCCTAGCTAGTAATAGTGCTTATGCAAAGCCAGCCTAGCTTCTAAGGACATGTAGTGGTAGATATCTCTGAGGGATCTTCAAGATCCCTGAGATTTTTGAAAAATTTTTGATATATATTAAAAGGTGATTTAAATCTTTTTAAAAAATATTTTTTTTCTCTCGTGTTTTAAAAATATTTGAATATAATCCTTTCAAAATTGTGATATTAGATCCACCACTTGTAACGATATCATTTTTACAGGAATATATAGTTCTTGTTTTTGCCCATAAATGGTAATAAACTGAACCAACAAAAAAACTAGTCGCTGCTTAATCGTTAATGTGAGGAAGAATAAATGGAAAAAGATTAACAAAATAATTATAAAAAAGGGAAAATGAGACAAATATTTAGAGTATGATTGAACGGCGAGGAAGAATATGAGTTCCTCAGAAAAGGTGAGAAGAAAAAGTTAAACAAGATATTTAACAAACGCTAGTATTGAAGAAAAGAGATATATATATATATTTATTAAATTACCAAACTAACTTTTATTTATAAGAATAATTAATTAAAAATAATAAAGATATTTCGGTAAATATGTTTTTCCTCCCCCTTACCATACATTTATATATATATAATAATATAATAATATAATATATATAATGACAAAAAATATAATATTATCACACAATAAATTGGCTAATTTTTATTTACAGTTTTTGAACTATTGACCGATTAACACTATGATTTTTAAACTTTATTTATAATAGTAAATCATTGAACTTCAATTTCAGTAACACCATAGTTTATTAACTTCAAATTGTTAAAGTAAATTCTTGAATTTTAATTTTAGTAACATTATAGTCCTGTAAATTTTAATTTGTAACAGTAAACCTCTAAATTTCAATTTTAGTAATACCATATAATCTCTAAACTTAATTTATAACAATAAATTTTATGAATTTCAATTTCAACAATATAAAACCCCCTCATGTCATCTTTCGTCAAACACTCTAATGAAATGTTGATGTGTAGCGTGCCACGTATAAAATTGAAAAATAATAATAAAAAAGGTCAAGTTATTAAGTTTGAAAAGTCAACAAATTTGATCAATTGTAAGATTTAATAGAGTTTTGAAAGTTGATTTAACTTGCTATGAAAGCTTAAATTGATGAAAAAAATAGAGAGAGATAAAGAGAAAGAGAAATAGAGTAGTTAAAATCTCAACCAAAAGTTTTTTACTGTTAAAAATTAATTACTAAGATTTGTTGACATGGCGTTTCATGTGTACATTTAATGATTAATTTTTTTCTTTTATTTTTCGATTTTATATATAGCATGTCACATCAATTTTCCGTTAAAATGTTTAACGGAAAATGACGTAAGAAGTTTTCTATTACTAAAATTGAAGTTTATAGATCATGGTGTTACTGAAATTGAAATTCAGAAGATTTACTATTACAAATTGAAATTTAGAAACCATATTACTATTGAAATTAAAATTCAATGACACTATTATAAATTAAAATTTATAAATTATAATATTACTCAGTCACTAGTTTAGAGACACTAGTTTAGAGACAGTTAGTGAAAATTACTCCAATAAATTAGTTCTTCTTTTGATATGATATTGAAGGTTATTTTTTTTTTTAAAAAACATGTCAGAGATAAGTTTAATTACTAGCAACTCTAACCTTCAATAATAAGTTTTAATTATTTAAATCTCCTAAAAAATTTGTAAAGATAAATCCAATTAAAAAAAATTTAAATCCATATAAAACATGTCTATATAATATATATCATTATCCAATTATTCTTTAAATGAAGAATAAGAGAAGAGGAGGAGAAGCGATACTTTTTTTTTTCCTTATTTCATTAAGATGTGTTATTTTTTTTTTCCTTATTTCATTGAGTTTCTTTATCTCTTTTTTTTTTTTTTTAAGAGTAATCATTAAATAGCTATATATATTAGAATAAATATTAATTAAAATAACTTACTACAAGATTTAATGAGGCCAAAATGCATTTATACAAGATTAATTTATGTAGATATTTTAATTTATTGAATTTAATATTCACTTTTTATCATTTTTTAATTCATAAAAAAATGCACATATTAAATTAAAATAAAAAATAAATTAAAAATTAAAAATGTTGAAAATGAAAATTGATTAAATTTTTATCAATGAAATTGAAAAAACTAGTTTGGTAGTGTAATCTTGTCCATCTATGAATAAGCTCCAAGCTTTATCCTGCACCATGCAATACAAAGCAGTATTCTGGGAAAAAGGTGAACTAATGGTGTAGATTTTCCTCCATAATCTAATGGTCTATATATTTTAGGAACATTACTATCCAGCAACATCCAAATCTATGTTATAGGAAAAGTAAAAAAAAAAAATAATAATAACGTGATATCAAATCAAACATCATATCAAAACTCAGGCGCCGTGTTTACAACGATCCTTTTTATTTACACAGATTTCAGATTCTTGTGGATGAAGGTTAGCGCGCCATGGAATTAAAGTGTGCATGGTACTTAAAAAAAGTATATATATGTATTACATATGTAGTGTGTGCATTTTTCATTAATGATAATTCACTTGTTAGGAAAAAATAATTAATGATAATTCACTTTCCCGTGAATACACCGATGGAAAATGGGCTGGAATTTCGCCCTCTTGCAAGAATAATATAGAATGTGTGTATGAGATATAAGAATTAGTGTGTGTATGAGATGTGAGATTAGTGTTTTTTTTGAATATCCAATATAAGATTAGTGGGAGTATAAGATTAAAAAAAAAATTAATTTTGAATTTTAGCTTTTACTTGATCTAATCGAATTTTTACTTAAGAAATTAATTTTTATATTTTAAATAATAATAATAAAACATTAAATCATTTATATTATTAAATAATACTAAATCATAGGAAATTGCTTTCCAAACTAAAATTCCAAACATGAAGAAGACTCATCTTCAAAGCATCAGTCAAATGAATGAAAAATGACTCTATTTTGTAGGTAAGAATTGTTATAGTCAAAGTTAATTTTTTTTCCCTTTCTTTTTTTAGAGGAAGAGCTATGTATTTTTTTGGCTTTTGTTTTGATAAAATTGCTTTCTCATTATTGATATGTAAAAATTGCTTTATATAATGTATATCTCATGAAAAATCTTTCAAAACATGTAAATGAAGTGTTTCTTTTATTTTCTTAAAGTATTTTTTAAAAAATAACAAATTATATAATTTACAAAGAATATTTTAATTTTAGACAAAAAAAAAAATCAATATCAAGTAAAGTAAAGTAATAAAATAAAATAAAACCTTTCTAGATTTATTTTAAAAGCAATGACATATTTCTGTCCAAAATATATTTTTAATTTTATTAGTATGCCAACATTCTTATTTGGGCTATGTCGGTTTTTTTTTTTTTTTTTTTTTTTTTAAATAGGCAAGTTATATTATTGAAATTATAAAGGGGAAAAACCAATTTGGGCAAGGAACCGAAATTGATGAAAAACCCCACCTAGAACTAAGATACCAAGAACTAAGATATAATAAAGGGGAAAAACCAATTTAGTAAATGTAAGTTTATAATTTTTAAGCTACTAAATCATCATAAGATTGATAATTTCTAATAAATCATCATAAATATTCATTTACTAACTGATAATTTCTAATAAATCATCATAAATATTCGTTTACTAACCCGCCTATAAAAAAATTAAAGTTTTGTGATCAAATTATAAAAAATTAAAATCTAGTGACTAAATTAGAAAATTATACAAAATTTAGTGATTTTAGATGCAATTTATCTGGCAAACTAATGTCAGTGATCTATTTGATGTGTCATCTTACTTGACTTGCTTATTTAGTATGTTCATATAGCATGGACCACCATGTCATATTTCATGTGATTTTTTTCAACTGAGTAGACTTAGTGACTAGCCGGTAAGAAAAAATTAAAAGTTAGTGGTTAGATTATAAGAAATTAAAGTTTAATGACTAAAAAATAAAATAGGCAAAAGTTTAGTGACCTTAAGTGCATTTTACCCCAAGTATTAGAGGACCAAGTTTAAGGCTTATTATAGACTCTTGATGCTTAAGTTAGTGATTGCATTTACAAAATTAGGGGCTCGAGGAAGTGAGTAGATTTAGAGAGATGTTACTACTGCTTTCTTTAGTTTATGTCTAATCTTTAGTTTGTGTCTAAGTGTTTAGCTGTAGTTTTTGTTTGGGTCAACCTCCTCCAAGTTTATTGGGTTGGGCTCCTTTCCCCATCTAAGGAAGTTTCAAGAAAAGTCTCTTGAGGATTGGAGGAAGAGTTGTATTTATCTTATTTCTCGTCTTGTAGATTGGAGTGAATGGGTGATGTTGCGGCTTATGATTGAGGATCTTGATCGCATCATACAGCAGCTGGACAGTGAAATGATGTGTCTGCATCGTCAACTGTTAAATGTGGATCTTAATGCTAAGATTACTAGAATCTTATTTCTCAAAGGTATCAGGGATTATGTATCTCACTGCAAGAATTCAGGCAAATAGTGACACCATACTATGAAAAGGGTGTCACTAAACTCATTAGTGACGCCTTTGTGACGTAACATATGTGTCACTGTTGCACGATTTCTATAAGTGTATAGGTCGTGCCAAGTAATAGTGTGTGAATAGAGTGTTGAATCCACAGGGAAGGGTTGACAAATACCAAAATTAAGATTACTCTATTATTTAAAAAATCAACTATGAGAATTCATATTTTAAGTTAAAGTGAAATTCAAATAAATAAATGATGATAAATATTAAATAAGATTAAAGGTCTAGGATTTAGAATTCATCAATTGATCACATATGATTTCTTTATAATCTCTAAATGGATTATTTTTGCTGGAATTAATGATTAGATTTCCCTAAATTGTATGATATTCTCTCTTAAGATACAACATGTGTGCTCATATTAACCTTACATTTACTCTCGTAATCATAAGCAATTAACACAAACCTATTAAGTTTTATGAAAATCCTTTTAACAATCACAAAGGAATATTCTTATCTCTAAACAATACATTCCTTAGGTCAATTATCCTAATGAACTAATATTGTGTTTTCACTTTTGATACTTCACACAATATCTTAAATCATGCAATTAATGCCCAATTAATCATAAGTATTAAGTTCTAAGATAAAATATTAGTTCCAACAATCAAATCCAATCAATTAAATATAAATAATCATATGCAAATCAAAAGATTACATCTAAATCCTAAAAAATAAAATTAGCTACTTATAATTGAGAAGGAAGAAATAATTAAATTAACAATCAAAATAACAAACATAATAACAATTTATAATTAAATTCAAGAATAAAGTTTAGGAAGAACTTGTTTTGAGATACAATCTTTGATGAACTCGAGCTCCAAAAACTCTTCCTCTTGATCAAAATAATAATAAAAGAAATCTACTATAAAAAAATATATGTAACTCTCTCTACATCTAATTTTTTGCTACTTTGAGTTGTGTTTATGGAGAAGAGAGGTAATGCATATTTATAGGCAAATTCCATCTTTATTTTCAACCATATTGCATCATTAATTGCATTATTATTTTCATGACATCATCGTCTGCATCATTTATAAAATAACATCATCCCCTAAGTCATGACATTATTGTATCATTGTGACATTATTTTAATATGTAAAAATAAAATAAAAATACTAAAAACACATTATAATTTATTTATAAATTGTAAAACTATTTATTTCTAAAAATAAGTAATAATATTATTGCATTCTCGAAAACCAAGCTAAAATTTGAGTTTAAACAAATAAAATAACTCTTAAGAATATAGAGTTATCAGTCGCTAATAAGAGATAGCGACAAAGGCATCGTTAATTAGGAACTCGCTTTGCGCTTCGCAAAATGGCAACGTTGACTAAGGCATCGCTAAGTTGGAAAATGGTGTCGTTGTTTTACAAGACAGAATTTGGGAGACGATGTACTAAGCGACACTTTCATGGTGTAGTTAATTTAGCGACACATTTTCTAGCGTCACTATTTTGTTGCTATAATTTGTTGTTGTTCTTCATCTCTTTCTTTTGCGATGCTTTATTTTCGTATCTAAGGCATCACTAAATGTAAAATTGATAATTTTTTTATTTAATTGTGTTAAATAAATTTTACTAATATTAAAATTAATATAAACTAAATTAATGATTAATAACAAATTTAGTAATAAAATTTAAAATTTAATGAAAATATAAATATTGTGTATTTAATTAAAAATGATACAATGTTCACATAATAAAAGAAAAATTATACTAATAACACATAAAAAAAAATCACTCTGGTGTAAGTGGTGGTGGTGATTAGGACTGGGCCTGAGCAGCTGGATCAGTAGTTGCATCATCAGTAGTCAGAACTGCCAGAACCTACTCACCGCATAGCTCTGTGTAAGACCGCTAACTAATGAAGTCACTTGATTCGTTAGTTGACATTCTTGCTCTTCTGCTAGCTGTGCTTGCTTTGCCAGTTTCTGTACCATTTTCTCATCAATCTCCTTTATTACCTCAAGCTGCTGATCAGTGGAGTCCACTGTGTTTGATGTGGAACTCAGCAAAGAAAAGTATATCGCACGCTACCCATTGATGCAATATACTCCTTTATCACCTGACTGAGACTCAACTGCCTCTAAATACACGTGTCTCTATGCATTGGGTGAAGGAGTGTCATTCTCTTTAGCTTCAGACTGCTTGAACATTTCAAAGAATAGTTGATCAAACACGTTCCTGTAGCAATAATTGATTTTTCAAGAGTTAATAAATTTAATTGTTATCATTGAAAATAATATTAAATAAGCAGAAAAATAAACATTGAAATATATAAAGCCATTTACATAATATATATATATATATATATATATACATATATATATATATATATATATATATATATATATATATATATATATACATATATATATATGTATACATATATATATGTATACATATGTATACATATATACATATATATATATATATATATATATATATATATATATATAATATATATATATATATATATATATATATATACACATATATATATATATATACATCTATATATATATATATGTATACATATATATATGTATACATATATATATGTATACATATATATATATATAATATATATAATATCTATATTTATATATCTATACTATATATATATATATATATAATATATATATTATATAT